>VMBQ01002597.1:114547-127880 GCA_007657795.1 Dreissena rostriformis | reverse complement strand
TAACAAACGCGAAAGTTTGCGAATATGAAACAACTTTTTTTAATTTTGTCAATTTACCAATCTGTTGGACGGCCACTTTAAAGTAACACAATATAAAACAAGAGGACTGTTATGTCTAAGAAATATTTAATGTAAAAAAAAACATATTAAAGATTTTCTTTTATTTACACATTTACACCTCTGTATGAGCAATGAACGGTTTTCGCTTCGATTTCGATGATACTAGAAATATATAAATATATACATTAGTATATGGTATACACAGCCATCAATTAACTTGGATGGACTTTTGATAGTACAATACAAATGTACTGCATGTCAAACTCATCGAATCACCCTTCCGTTTATATTATTTTCGAAATCTCTTATATATAGCACATTAAATCTGTCTTTAAATACGTATTTCCCAATTCGCAAAACACAATATATGTAATTCTAAGCAAAATATACTTCACAGACTACAGCATCGAATTACACTTTCTTATTCAGAATATTAGGCGAACTACAAAGCAACAACATTGCAGCGTAAATGTATGTATACTGAGAACAGGTAAAATGCAGACAGAGTTGAGTCTTAACGCGTAGTTAAAAATCGAGGAATTAGAGCAATAAAAGTTAAACTGCTTTTGATAATCAACACGCGGATAGCGAAGAAAGAATGTTGGCAAGAAATAAGACTGAAATATAAGACTAAACGAAGGTTAGAATCAACTCACATTTCACACGTTGTTCATAACTGTCGTATTATTTGATCCACCGTTAAAGGGACTTGTGCACAGTTGATCAAAATGAGAATTTTTCAACTTTTTGTCACAGATTCAAGAAATAAATGGACGATGTACATCAGTGTGCGAAAAAACACTAATGCCGCAGACTTATACTGAAAATACACTTTCGTTTAAGAAAAATCATCGTTAGAAATTGATAAAAATATAAAGCGTCTCAGACNCGCGTACCTTATTAGCCCCATTATCTTACGAATTAGATAGTTCTGCTCATGTCTTTTTTAAATTATGTTTCTATAAAGACATCTATATGTCTAACTTCATAAAGGAACAGTGCAATTGACCACTCAAATAGGTAAATGTCATGCATGCCACATAGAGGCGCTCGTTTTAGTCCATCGCATTGCTTTGAGAGATCCTGAACGGAATTGTTAGCCAAAAGAAACATAATGTTCAATCATTGTATTATTTTTAATACAACAAAAGTCAAAAATGACTAATACAGACAGTCTACAAACCTAGTATGCAGAGTAGTCCAATCACTTTGTTCGTTTCATTAGACGTGCATTTTCACTGATATTTCACGTGCAACACAGTACTAGATTGTATACACGTGTGCATGCGTTGGTGAACTTGCTTTAAAACAATTAACCAACACAGTTTTACCTTTTATTCACAATATATTCAAAAGTAAAATGTAAAATGATGAAAATATAAATGAAGCATTTACATAAAAGACTACTATTGTGCACCTATACATACATACACATATACAAAAATATACTATTAAAATGTTCACTAAATAATGGACTATGGTGTTAATCTATATGTTCATGTTCACAGCAAACACTTTATTCAATATAAAACATAAACACTATACCCCCTCATTGAAGAGATTTCATTTCTTACTTGTGTAAAAATATTAACTATAAGTGTCTCAATGCAGGAATGTCTCCGAAGACACATAATTTAAAAATAAGTATATTTTTTACTAAAGGCACTTACATATACTAAAACAAGTTCTACACATCTAAAAGCGAGTATTTAAAATCAATAGCTTCTAAAAACAAGGGATGTGTTTGTCAGAAACACAATGCCCCCTTTTGAGCGATTTTGACCCATATATTTGACCTTTGACCTTGAAGGATGACCTTGACCTTTCACCACTCAAAATGTGCAGCTCCATGAGATACACATGCATGCCAAATACCACGTTGCTATCTTCAATATTGCAAAATTTATGACCAAGGTTAAAGTTTTGTGACAGACACACACAATGACAGACAGAAAGGCCAAAAACACTATACCCCCTCTTCTTCGAAGAAGGGGGCATAAACAATACCAAGAATTAAAATGAGGTAAAGTAACACACAACCTTTGCATTTCAACTAGGAAGAAAATCACAGAAAAAAAATAAAATGTAAATGCTTGGAATGCATTCAATGGAACCGGGATCATACATTTTATTAAATTCAGTCAACAAGACCTGGCATAGAACAACATGATGTTAACCTTTCTTAACATGACATGCATCGGTTAATACAACCTATGTTTTAAACAAAATGTTCTAACAACTGACAATGCTATGTAATTCGGTACTGAATGGAATGCACTCAAAAATACAAAATCTACATATGAAACGAAAATTAACAATATTCAAGTAGTACTAGTTTTCTAAATATATGTTCAATCCTGATCTTAGAACTGTTGTACAGCAATCATGAAATGAAATCTGATAAACACTAACATTTCTTTTGAAACCATACATAAATTATTCATTTACTCACAAAATGTTTGTGAAAATATCTCAAAAGATACATGGTACGTGTATGATATGTGTTCAGTTGTGATTTGTTAAAATATCTTTTGTGTTTTTATTTATTTATTTATTGCATCACCATCCAACATCTCACAAATTACATAAATTGTTAATGATAATAAATTACGTTATACATGCATAATAGTATTTAACACATTACTAACATATCTGTAATAGTTCATAAATATTCATACATGTATGATCATAACCTGATTTTCTACTCTATACATGTGAGTCAAGTGTATTACACTTGGACACGTTTACAATTGTTGTTATTTAACATTGGTACTTTAGCTATATTTACTACAAAGTAATGAAAGAAACTATTGCAATAATACAAGTATGTTTTTGTTATTAATATCATACAATTGTTAAACAAGTATTTAAGTCAAACCTTTGCCCTGACATTATCAAAAAAGCAAACTCAAAATCCCTCAAAACAGTAATCTAAATGGTATTGTTTACGCATTTCATACATATACAAGAATTATGTTTATAAAAAACACAAATAAAAACCGGTACAAATACAATATAAACATGTAAACTATGAGAAACCACACAGAAAGAAAACACAAATGATATTAACATACAAATACAAACAAACTAGCATATGTAATCTCAGATCTTTCCTCAATATTATGACTGACCCATTTCCAAAATATACATATGAGAAACATACAAGCCTTTTTTTCAAAAAAAAATATTAAAAATTTAAAATAATATGTATACATGTATACAATTTTTATTAAAAAAAATAGTGTTCCATAAAAGATGTGATTCTACTTCATTAAAAATATGTATCAACCAAAACTTCTATGACATATTTGACCTTCCTGCATTAAATACTAATATTGCTTCTGTATTTTCATTGTAGTTCAATGTGAGCATTTTATATATTCAATTGTGTAATTAATCTATGTATCTGTAATGGAATGCAGCAATATCATCAACAAATGAATGCTCTTACCATGGGATATCCACTCTGAAAAAGCACAACAACCTTGCACTGTACAATAATAATTGTGTCTTTGGGGCTAACAGTATATATACACCAGTAAATCGATAAAACAACTGGCAACTGCAGTGAAGAAATATCATATCAACATGGAAATATTTAGAGGGCTTCAAGTACTATATTAAACCAGTATATGTTGTTTAAAATGTGTAAGGATGACCTTTAAACCATTTCTTTTTAACTTTCCATGGAATCACACTATGAAATGTATCTAACATGGACAACTAAGGCATGCATACATAGGTAAATACTTATTATGAATATTCATTTCACCTAAAAATGTTTAAATGATGTACACTAAAAAACTAGATTTATACAATATAAACATATTACCTTTTAATTTTAAAACCATTTATGCCTAAATACAACACAAAGCTACAGCCCTTACATATACTGAAACATATACACACATGCACATGGTATGGAATGTGTAATTTGCATGCTGTAAATATTGCTGCCAAAATTTGAGGTCACACAACATCTTATCTCGGTAGGAACCTACCAAATCCGTGGATTTTTCATCATTCACAGTATCATTCAGAATTAAAACATTGAAACCTGTAACTCTTCGATTTGATCGCAAATAAAACCCATTTTGTACCTAAATTTTAAATGGTTTGTATTATACTTCACAACTCAGTCAACTTGCAAATTGCTTCAATTAAAAAATATTCCATTCTTCAAACAAATTTTATTCCTTCGACTGCTATTGAGATTTTTGCTACGAACGCACAAATTAATAATCCCCTCGGTCAGATGAACCCACGTTATAATCGCCTTGGTCGGTTTCTTTCAACTTCAGTATAAAGATAACGCCCATCACTATACCAGCAATCTGAAAGAAAAGTTCTCACCATCATACTTAGTACTCCCCTGTCTCCCCCAACTTAAGGATAAACAAAACTCCCGCCACAAGACCGGTAATCTGAAAAAGATATACAAATAACAATATAAAATTCCGCTTAAGATGCATAAAATTAGCCTCATTCTGGGAAAACTGAGCTTCATGCATGAGCATTAAGTGTCGTTCCAGATTTGTCTATACACTTTCTGCCTAAACTAAATTTTCTTAAGGAAAAAACTTCCGTAAAACGAAAAATACCATTAAAGCGGAAAGTTTTGTCCCAGATTAGCCTGTGCAGACTGCACAGGCTAATCTGGGACAACACTTTACTACCTTAAACGCAGTTTTCTCAGAACTAGGATGAAATGATTAATGGCCAAAACATTAGCATTAAAAATGACAAACAAAAACTATGAAAGAAAAGTCCAAATTCAATTACATACGGTATCAAAGATTTCTTAGCAATGAAAGGGAGATAACTTGAAATATACAAAATAACAACATTCTGTTTTCAACCTAGTTAACTGAATACCTATAATGGTCTTATCAATGAAAGGGAGATGAATTGAACCTTACTAAATTAACACCTTCAGTTAACTGAATACGTGTTATGTTTTTTAATACAAACATAATTTAAACGATGCACAGTTATGAAAACGTTTAGTTTCTTTATTAAATAGATATATCAGTGCAAGTAATTTTGTGAGTTTAATAAAAAGTGTGAACCCGAGATGACTCAGAAATGAAATTTGATCCAACTATTCTAAAATTTTCCCAAATATAGGTATGTATAATAAAATTAACTAATTTGTTACAATGAGATAAGCATCAAAGCTATTTTGTTAAAAAGTTACATTAGTCAGAAAGATCCAGAAAAAAAAGTAGAGGATTTATTTTCCAAATAGTACCAAATACCAGAACTTTAAAATCACAAAGCAAGAGAGCACTCAAGTGAAGATTTGTATCAGCATAAGATTATTAGTTAAGCACTACTGACATATTTGAGTCTCGCTCTGTGAAAAGGGGGTTTAATGCATGTGCATAAAGTGTCGTCCCAGATTAGCCTATGCAGTCCACACAGGCTAATCAGGGACATCACTTTCCGCTTTTATAGTATTTTCTGTTTAAATGAAGTCTTTTCTTTGAAAATCCTGTTTAGACGGAAAGTGTTTTCCCTGATAAGCCTGTGCGAACTGCACAGGCTAATCTGGGACGACACTTTACGCACATGCATTAAACCCCTTTTTCACAAAGCGTGGCACATTATTATATAAAATGTGCATATGTAACTTCAGATCCAACTAGTTTCTTGTAATTGAAATAAAATCAAACAATTAATCAATTTAATAGGCACATAAATGTAATTAAGTTGTGTTCCAATCTTTGATTTATATATTTTTTTAAATAATTACTATTATAAACAATTATTTTTAGAAGTACCCTATGTATTTTACAAACTTAATAATTAATCGACTCATACAAAGCAAATAAATATTTTAAACATGTCTAATATACTGGTGTGGCGAATATCATTCTCAAAATGAACAACAATAACAACAAAATATAAGATATAACATAATAGACGAGTTTCACATTAACATTTTTAGTGATTATCACAACACAATAATTCATTGATGAATCCAAAACCAGGCTCAAGATTTAAAGTTCATAGCTTACACATATTTAAACATTGATTCTAATATTGATTTTTGTCATCACATAATTAAAATGTATGCAAACATTACATAGGTTTAATTAAAGCTTTGTCTTACCAGGAATACGCAGAATGAGAATCCAATGCCGAGGACGATGTTGGCCTGCTCGATGATAAACTCTCTAGCAGCATTGTAACAACCCTGGAATGGTGTTATACGTTGTGGTTGGGCAATTTGTATGTTTTCTAGAATATTTGTAAATAATTGAGCCACGTTCCGGGAAAACCGGGCTTAATGAATGTGCATAAAGTGTCGTCCCAGATTTGTCTATGCAGTCCACACAGGCTAATCATGGACAACACTTTCTGCCTAAACTCGATTTTCGCTTTGAAGAAACTTCCTTTTAATGGACTTGTTCACAGTTTATCAAAATAAACTTTTTGTCACAGATTCAAGAAATAAATGAACAATGTATATCAGTGTGCGAAATATAATGCTGCAGACTTATACTGAAAATACACTTTCGTTTACGAAAAATCATCGTTAGAAATTGATAAAATTATAAAGCGGCTCAGACGCAAAACGATTTAAAATTTCTGATTTCTTGTGTTGTTATATTTTTTAACAACATGTGGATGGTTATAAAAAGTATAAAATAAATGGCAACCCATGTGAAGACGGATGGTCAGGTCCGCACATGATGTAGTCATAAAGACTCAACGATTACCCGAAAATAAACTCTAAATTACACACATACACATGTGCAGACAGATGGCTGAGTAGTTTCGGCGCTTGGCTTTTACTCCATGGGTCAGTGGTTCAAGCCCTCGTGTGGTTAACTTTTTTTTCTCTTTTTTTACTTTCATTCTTGTTTTTATATTGTAGCTCTTTAGTTCTGATGTTTATATTTATCAATTTAAAGCATTTAATGACAAACTTCAAAACATGCCAAAGACTGTGAACAAGTCCCTTTAAAAGAAAAATACAATAAAAGCGGAAAGTGTCATCCCTGATAAGCCTGTTCAGACTGCACAGGCTAATCTTTGACGACACTTTACGTACATGAGTACACGATGAAACAATAAACAACAACATAAAATTCTGTCTATTTTCTAACAAGTACTCTTGCAGCAGTAATACACAACTTGAATGTCCAGAGTTAAATTGCCATTTAATAATCAAACAAAAATTCCAAACAAATCAGACATATAACATTGTGCGGGCAATATCTGTCTGATAAAATTACTGACATGTATCAAAGACTATGTGGAGGATGTAGTTGACCAAAAACGTCTCTATATTTCATAGGGAAATTTCATGTGTATAATATTTGAGTCTTGCTTTAGGAAAACAGGGCTTAATGCATNCTGGTGTGGCGAATATCATTCTCAAAATGAACAACAATAACAACAAAATATAAGATATAACATAATAGACGAGTTTCACATTAACATTTTTAGTGATTATCACAACACAATAATTCATTGATGAATCCAAAACCAGGCTCAAGATTTAAAGTTCATAGCTTACACATATTTAAACATTGATTCTAATATTGATTTTTGTCATCACATAATTAAAATGTATGCAAACATTACATAGGTTTAATTAAAGCTTTGTCTTACCAGGAATACGCAGAATGAGAATCCAATGCCGAGGACGATGTTGGCCTGCTCGATGATAAACTCTCTAGCAGCATTGTAACAACCCTGGAATGGTGTTAGAAGTTGCGGTTGGGCAATTTGTATGTTTTCTATAATATTTGTAAATAATTGAGCCACGTTCTGGGAAAACGGGGCTTAATGAATGTGCATAAAGTGTCGTCCCAGATTTGAATGTGCAGTCTACACAGGTTTATCATGGACGACACTTTCCGCCTAAACTGGATATTCGCTAAGAAACTTCCTTTAAACGAAACATACAATTAAAGCGGAAAGTGTCGTCCCTGATAAGCCTGTGCAGACTGCACAGGCTTATCTGGGACGACACTTTACGCACACGCGTACACCATGAAACAATAAACAACATAATAAAATTATGTCTATTTTCTAACAAGTACTCTTGCAGCAGTAATACACACCTTGAATGTCCAGAGTTTAATTGCTGTTTAATTATCAAACAAAAATTCCAAACAAATCAGACATATGACATTGTGCAGGCAATATCTGTCTGGTAAAATTTCTGACAGGTATCAAAGACTAATGTGGAGGATGTATTTGACCAAAAACATCTCTATATTTCATAGGGAAATTGCATGTGTATAATACTTGAGTCTTGCTTTGGGAAAACAGGGCTTAATGCATGTGTGTAAAGTGTTGTCCCATATTACCCTGTACAATCTGCACAGGCTTATCAGGCACAACACTTTCCTATTGTATGAATTTTTTTGTTGAAAGGAAGTCTCTCATAAACGAAAATCCAGTTAAAGCGTAAATTTTCGTCCCTTACTAGCCTGTGCAGACTTCACAGGGCTCATATGGGACGATACTTTACGCACATGCATAAAGCCGCGGTTTTCGCACAGCGAGGCTCATTTATTTACCTTATAGTGAAGAGCATTATTCTGGGCCCCAGTCTGCATCCTTGGTGGTCCAAATGCGAAGGACTGACAGTTCTGCAGGTTCAGATACTGGCCCAGCCTGTTTTCATACACACAGCAACTGGGTGGCACAAACTTTTTGTCAAAATCACCTGCAAAATTGAAACAACTGGATAATTAACCTTATTATTGAAAATATGTTATCTGATGTGCACGAAATCTCCCTTGTCTTCGAACAGAAAAATTATAAACTGAGAGTTCTAGTCTATAAATAAATACCAAAACTTGCATATCATTCAAAGTTCATTCAAAGTCAAACAACCCAAGAACATTCAACATGGTAAATTAAGAAAGCGAGTGCCATTGTAACATTAAAATAACATCAAAAACACCCTAAACCACTTCCATCTAGGAATGTCCCCTTTGGACATGAATACTGCCACAAAAATTGAAGCTTGCATAGTCATACTTGAAATAATAAACAACAATTCCAATCCCATTAGATGAGCACTTACTGAACTGCCTGTAAAACCAGTTGGACTCCTGGTACAGACCCCAACCCTCATCATTGACAGCGCAGCAACGCAACTGGAACAAAAACATTGGCTGTTTTAATAGAACAACATGGAATGCTTCAGCGTAAATAATGCAATTGAATATACAATGAATATATATGAGAGAGATAATATAATATGCTGTATTTGACATTATGAAAACAAAAATGAATATTGTCACAAGTGATGAAAATAAAAAATTAAAATCAATAATCTTCATACAGCCACCAACAAAAATATCTTATTATATTTATACACGAGAAAAAGTTTGAAACTGCATTAATTTCCAATTTCTATACCGTAATTACTCTTATGTTTTCGGACACCCGTTTTTTAGCAAAAATAATAATTTTTCGTGACTCTTAATTTTCGGACATACAGGTTTTTGTCCATAATAAATGACTCTTAAGTTTACGGACAGTATATTTTACAGCGCTATTTTACCAAATTTCGGCCCTGTTTTCGTTATCTGTGATGACACCTCGATCATTCGGTTTTACAACCGGATAAACGTAATAAAACCTGGCAGATGCATGCCTGAGGGTAATGGACCATTACATTTGCNTAACTGACTTAAGGAAGAGAGATAACTTTGACAAATACTAAACGCTCCAAAGTGTGATGCACCATATTGCAAGTTTTACGAACAATGGAAGGTGTTAGACAACAAATTTCGGAAATGAACAAACAAAGAATTCATAGTTTGCTTTTTTTTATTGCGTTAATTTCAGGTTCATAATAGACAGTATCGGTAAATCACTTGCTCACTATTGGACTTGTTGGCCCAAGTTATACCTTGTAGAACATTTCTGTAAAATAAATTAAGCATTTGAAATTATTTCAAATGCAGTGCAAACATTATACATGTAATTCATACTATACGGCGTGGTATTTACAAGCACGTGCAATTATCGGTAGTTGTTGATACTATCAACGCTATTTTCGGACAATTCAATTTTTCGACTCTAAATTTTCGGACACCTGTATTTTGTGAATATTTTTCGTATCTAACTTTTCGGACACGAAAAAAAAAAGATTATTTTTAAGTGTAGTTCTAATGAGGGTACATTGGCAGAGGGCCACCTGATGAACATATCATGCATACAATTATTTGAATATCTTATTTGAATATCTAGCAGGGCCACCTGCTGAACATATGCATACAATTATTTGAATATCTTATTTGAATATCTAGCAATCAGATTAGAAGAAAATATTGTGTTGTATTTTTTTAGTTATAGATTTGGACTCTATAGAGTGTTTACAAGGTTTTTCCAACATTTGGCCTTTTGACCTAATTTCTGGACGCACGTGACCAAGTTTCATCAAGACTGAGTTATGAATGTTGCTTCTAGAATGGTAACAAGGTTTTTCTAACATTTGAACGGGTGACATACTTTTTGGACGCATTGAAGTGACCCTTTTGACCAAAGCCTTCATATTGTCCAGCTTTACAATCTGACCAAGTTTCATCAAGATTGGACGAAAAAAAGGCCTCTAGAGGGGAAACAAGTTTTTTCTAAGATTTGACCTGTGATCTAGACTTTAGATACACCTAGCTTGGCTTAATTAAATAAATGTTAAGATAAAACATTCTGACCAAGTTTTATCAAGATTGTGTCATAATTATGGTCTCTAGAGTGGTAACAAGGTTTTTCAAATATTTGACCTGCCAACTTACCCGTTGCTGCAACATATCCCAGGATTCTGTGACGTCCCTGTTTTTATTGCTGTAATCAACACTGGTGCCGTACGACGTTCTGATGCCACGCTTCATGTCTTCTTGGAGGTTATCTTCAAGCTGACACACATAAATTATACCGGTTATCAAAAACAGGACCTTTCAAAAAATAAATAAACTTGCAATGAGTGTCTGACATGATGAAAATCAGGTTTTATGTTGTGGTGTTCTGTTTTTACCAGAGCATTCTTACATGAATCGTATTACATGTTCATATCTCAAGCAATTTCAAAGAGCTTTTAACTGCTGTGGGCATAAAAAAAAATGTCATCATCAAATACCTGCAAAGTTACAACATAACAAGACATGTTTCCATAGGGCATGGATACACCCGCTTCCAGGTTTGTCTCAAAACTCCGCTTATGTCAAACACAAACTGCTGATGGCTTTATTTGACTGTTGACCTTTAAGTCTGAAATTGGCCTTTGAGTTAATTAGACAGGTGATACACGCAACATTCAGCTAGTCTCCTCATGTTAGTAATTTGTGGTAAACGGTTTTAAAATTGAATTGATGAATGAAAAAGGCATGCAAGTATACTGACACACCAAAACTTAGGTAAGTATCTGAAAGCATTTCGGCAAAAAATCTGCAAATTTGTTATTTTAGAGAAAATTATTTTTCAAGCCCAGTAACTTTGTCAAAAATCAATGAACAGCAAGGAAACGTGAATAATCTGAAAGCTTTTTGGAAAAAAAATGTCCAATGCCTGTAACTTCGCCCAAAATCAATGGACCGAAACACTCACTGAACTCGAATTCGAGCTGTAAGTGATACAGGTAGACTCACAAACTAAAAAGCAGGTAAATATCTGAAAGCACTTAGGAAAAAAAGTCCAGAAAACTGTTATTTTCGACAAAATTTCTTAGGCCCCTAACTTTGCCAACAATCAATGGACCGAAATGATTCTCCAACTTGATCTGTAAGTCATGCAGGTAGATTCACACACCTGACCAAAAATCTGAAAAATATCTGAAAGCGCTAAGGAAAAAACTCTGGAAACGGAATGCAAGACGGACGGACACAACAGTTTTATGCCACCTACTGGGGGGCATAAAATCTATAATATCAGAACTTGATATTAAACAGCTCAATCTAATGTATTTAAACAGTTTATAGTACATAATTGATTGCAAACAATGCTTTTTACTGTAAATGTAACAAAAACATAACTTGAACACCCTTACACTTCAGGGCCTGTTCAAGAGCCTGACTTACATTATCCCTGAAGACTGCCCCCAAAATGGCGGCCGTCAGTAGGAGAACAAACATCAACCCAATCACTGCTACAAACTGAAATAAACAAGGATATCAGTAAAACTGATGCTCCTCGATGATGCTTTGTCCATATATGGGTTAATTGTTGGAAAAAAAGTGTGACCTTGAGAAAATCTATTATTAGCCTCGCTAGTCGTTGACCTTGACCCCGGTGACCTCAAACCTCATGAAAAGGTACAGGTCCATGCAAGGTACCTAAATGCCAAATATGTAAGAGATCGGTAAAATATTGAAGGCGCTATGAGAAACTAATAAAAAAGTATGACGGAAGGAAGTAAGGAAGGACAAACTGGCAACTTTATTTTCCCCGAAAATTGTTGGACCCGAAAATTTTCGGGGAGCATAAAAACAATGCACACTCGAATTAATTTACAAGTATATTATTTGCTAGTACAATAGTGTTGGGAGTCAACATGAATCTTAAATACGCGGTATTTAATTTTAACATGATCAAAATCACTTACCTTGTAATATGTTGGAACTTTGTTGTTGCAGGGTAGAGTATGTCATACTTACTTCTATTGTTTTGCGCTGGCTGAACCACAAGAATTATGTAGTCGTTTCTTACAAGTCACGAAACAATCTACTTAATACATATGTTTGCCAGTTGTATTTCCAATCCCATTAGAGCTATTTAACGTATTTTCGTACGCATGCAATTTTCCTTTGTTGTTACGCTTGATTCCAAGCTCATGGGGTCTTTGCCATAGACGTTCTTTTGTTTATATGTTAGTGTTTTTCAATTAAATGTATACTTATCTACAAAACAGCTCAGTATGGTTCATTTTAAATAATTAATGATGATGTATTTTGTTTATACTTCGCAGCGTTGTATTTAACATTTTCACGTCAGCCATCTTGATTATTAGTCTGTTTACTTCCGGTGTAAACTAACTATCGAAAGTATGTTTTCTTACGAAAGAACTGATCCTAAACGAGTTGAGGTTCGTATTTTAAATGCTATTATGATATTATCAAGTGTAATATGTACCCATTTATTTGTAACAAGTTATTATAACATGAAAATAATGCATAAGCCTGTGTATTAGTTGTTGTTAACGACGCGCACCTAGCTACCACAAATATCGTAATCTGCTTAGTCATGCCACAGAAGTTGTGGCGCGCAACCAAAGTTGTGGCGCACCACACTGTGGTGCCACATC
>VMBQ01002597.1:57356-112177 GCA_007657795.1 Dreissena rostriformis | reverse complement strand
CTCTCTGTGAGATATACGGGGGTGTGTGTGTGTGTGTGTGTGTGTGTGTGTGCGTGTGTGCGTGTGTGCGTGTGTGCGTGTGTGCGTGTGTGTGTGTGTGTGCGCATGCGCGTGTATGTATTTCGAAGTTTATGCGGTCCTTTCCGAGCCAGAGGCTACATTGAGTGGTAACCAGGGCTGTGCCCCAGCAATCCTACCTTATTAACTTACTACTCACGAACATAAGGACACTTTTGAATTATAGCTGCAATTTCCAGCTACATTGTATTTCGTTGTTACTGAAAGATTTTTCAATTTTGGTGTGATCTTGTGTTGTGGGGGGGGGGAGCCGGAGTACCCAGATGAAATCCCACCTGTCCGGTATGGTGACAACAAACCAATCTCACATGCTGTCGGGAACGGGAATTGAACCCTGGTCGCCTTGGTGAGAATCGCGTGTACTAACCACTGCGGTAGCCTTGCAGCCGCCCTCCTCTGGTGTACACGCGGGCATATAAATGGTACCATCACACTTATTTGACAATGTCTGGCAGTGTGTGTATCATAAATTAAAATAATCTGTGTATCTTATATTTGACCGGTATGCTTAATACAGAAGCAGCAGCAACTCTCGAGGGAGTCAGAAGTCTGCGATTGACCATACACTCCTTCAACACCACAACAAACCCAACACACTGTCATGATAAGGACAACCAAGGAAGTCCAACTGATAGACCTGGGCCCGTATTCACGCATCCATTCTTTGAATTAAGTATGAAGAATATACCTAACTAGACCCATGAATTCTTACTTCAGATTATGAAAAATGATGGCTATCATAATTATGCAATTAGTACAATTTTTGTTGTGAAGACTGATGTGATTTAAGGTGTCAAATGTCAAGTTAGTCGCAAAAATAAAGAATATTTAGAATTTAACGGTTTTAAGAATATTGTTTACTCTTAGACTTACATGTAAGTCAGAGGATTGGTTTTTGACTACGAGCCCTGATCTTTGAGCGTCTCAAAACAGGGCAAAATAATTACGCCATTCCCTTTGCCACTTTTTGGTCAACATCAACACCGGCTCTCTATAAGTCCCCAAAGATATTTATAAGGAGGTAGCCTAATAAAAGAGCAAGCAAATACCAGGGCCAGCAAAGAAGACCTAGCAAGCCATACCCGGTTAGTGTCGATATAGATCTGTTTATCGGCCCGATATCGGTCTTAACAACGGCCCGAGATTGGACCTGCAACACAGCGCGATGTCGGACCGACATCGACACCGAATACTGCCGCCATTATTCTTTTTTTTTCTTCAAAAAGCTCGACCCGGAATCGCGCCGTTATAAGTATTTGTATATCGGTCCCATATCAGGGTTTTATATGGTATTAAAATCGAATTTTCAGTGATAAGAGTATAAAATTAACGTTACTCGTTCATAATCATTAATATATTGACCCCTATTTACGTGCGTATTGTGATGTTACTGGTGGCCTGTTATATTAAACCTTTGAAACAATATTTGTCTGTTTTCGGATATGGCGGCCATTGTGGCAGCCATTTTGGATATTTTTCATCGGTTTATTATCCGAATTTTTGTCACAAAAATGCGTAGACATATTTAAAAAATGTTGTTATGCATCTTAATTAAAGAGAATGCCAATTATCAGTTTGATGTAGACATCACGAATATTTAAAAATGCTTATTAATGACAAAGTTGCATAATGAAAAATTTACAAAGTGGGCATGGACAGAACCGTTTTGTGCTAAAACATTTTCTGCGTACTATGTTCGGGAGTTATTATAGGTGACAGGAAGTTATAGTTAAGTGAATGTTTCAGATCTTGACACTGTTTTCGTTGAATAAGTGAAGTTCAATTGCCATTGTCGACACATGAGAATCGTGACCCATTCCTTATCAGTTTGCCATGGACGGCATATCTTATGCATGAACATTGATAATTTAAGGCGTAAATTAAACCCCGATCCCGAATCGGGATATTGCTTTTGTGTGTGGGAAATTCTTCACATCTTTAGTACATTTACAAATACTAGTACGTTCACATTGACATACAGACACTTATACGCGCGCTACAATGATTTCATTCCGGACCCTTGTGTTAGCGTTCCTTGTTCACGTGGCATGGGGGGAGAAGCGCTACATCGACAAGAACGTGTTCCTTTGCATGCAAGATGTCGGCCTCAGCAGCTTCGCCACCATCCTGAGCGAGGCGGGCATGCAGGGGACCCTCACAGGAGCAGGTCCGTATAACTGAAACATGATTTAGCCTTGCTATGGGAATATGGGATTTAATGCATGTACGTTATGTGTCGTCCCAGGTTAGCCTCTGCAATTATGGATTTTTTTCGTTTAAAGATGGTCTCTTCAAAACGAAATTCCAGTCTAGGCAGAAAGTGTCGTCTCTGATTAGCTTGTGCGGCCTTCACAGGCTAATCTGGGACGACACTTTACGCACATTTATTTAGCCTGGTTTCCCAGAGCGAGGCTCAATTATTTTTTACTACATATACTCTGTTTATTTGTTGTTTTAACAGAGCGTTCAGTGTCTTTAGTGTTATGTCGCATGTGTCTAAATTCCATGTAATGTTAACATTCGATTTCACAAACATTACAAACCTTCAAATGCTTAAAACGCACGAATGTAATGCTAACGACGTGTCCAATATAGTGTACGTTTAACCCATGTAAATAACATTTACGGCGAGCTGTTTCTTTTTTCACAACTGCACACAATGTGAAAGAGAACAACTGCTGATATCGTAGGAATTAAGTTCGGTTTGGTGGCTCACTTGCCACATGCCTCTAAGAGTTCTCATTCTTAGACTCAACTTAAAAAAAAAATAGAATGCGTATTACATTTCAACATTCTGTTGATTTTCTATGATTAAAATTATGAAGCTTAAGAAAAGGAACCATACTATTCCCTCCCGTCATACTAAAAAAAATCTTGTATTAGCCTCTGAAACTACCCAACTGTTCCAGGACCTTTCACAATACTTGCACCTAACAACGCCGCCTTCAGCAAGGCCGACGTGAACCTGTTGGGATCCCTGGCCAAGGAGCCCCTACTGCGCTCCCAGGTGGTGGAGTATCACATCGTGCCCGGATATTATGTCACGCCGCAAATGATACAGATGAAACAGGTGCCCACGATCGAGGGCCAAAATCTCACCATTACTGGACAGGGAAATGTACGTATCCGTCAATATATCGAGCGAATTTTCGTTATCAAGCTTCTGTAAATTGTCTTCCCTGCACGCTTCCTTGTTTCACACGGAAGACCTTAACGTGGGAAAGGAAAGGGCTCTCTGTAGGAAATTGACTTGGTGATTGTTAACCGTTGAACTGCGTTAGTAATGTCGCTATGTCATGAGGATAATTGACAAAATTGCCATTTGCTGTTTGATTCCTACGGTAAATTTCGATTATGAATCGTTATCTATTACCTTAAAAAAATGTGTGCCATGATTTTAAGCACTGTGTGTGTATCTTCCACTTTTCTCTCACTTTTCCAGCGCATGCTAATCAACAACCACACCCGTCCCGTTGGCGTCAACACGACGGATATTATCTGCAACAACGGCATCGTGCATATCGTGGACAGCGTCCTGGTTCCGCCAAAGTTCAGTACCGCATCAATAGCGGCCCAGCTGCTCATCCGTGACGACCTCTTCCGGGACCTCTTCCTGGCCCTTCTCTTGAACAATCTCACCCACATCCTCGAAGGTATTCAGCGGTGCAGTTTGTTAAGCCTTTTTGGCTCTTCTCATAAACAATCTCACCCACATCCTCGAAGGTATTCAGCGGTACAGTTTGTTATGCCTTTTCTCTTGAACAATATAACCCACATCCTCGAAGATATGATCTTAGGCGTAGTATTTGGCGCTTGCGGCCAGCCCCACATCAGACCATGTGACCAGGCAGTTTTTCCCGTACTTGTTACTATAAGTACAATAACATATAATAATAATAATAATAATAATAATAATAATATAGCGTACATCTATAAAGTATTGTTGCAGTTGTAAAACAGAAGATACAGGATCACAATAGGGTGAACGCATGTCTTTTATAATCGGCAATATAATATACTAAATATGTACAGACCCTCCTTTTGGAGCGATCAGCGTGTTTATATGAGCCCCGTTCTGAGAAAACTGGGCTAAATACATCCGTGTGAAGTGTCGTTCCAGATAAGAACGACACTTTCCGCCTTAACTGGAATTTCGTTTAGAAGAGACTACGTTTAAACGAAAAATTCCACAAGAGCGGAAAGTGTCGTCCCTGATTAGCCTATGTGGACTACACAGGCTAATTTGGGACGACTCTTTACGCACATACATAAAGCCCAGTTTTCCCAGCTCATATTGGCGTGCTTGTAGTGAGTGAGTTCACGCTGTTCGCGCCCACGGACCTTGCATTCGGACGGTACTCGGAGCTGAGCAAGATACGCCCAGAAACGCCCAACGCCCAAATGATTTATCTCGGTGGGTATACGGGCTTAAGTTGATACGATTAAATAAAATCATAATTACTTAAAACCATCATATACATCACCATTCCCGACGGATTCATCTTCAGCGCCGTTGTCTTTTTCTTCTTCTGTACATAATACTGATAAGAACAGTAATCAATCTAAACAATAAATGAGCCTTATTCTGGGAACACAGTGTTGAATGAATGTGTGTTAAGTATCGCCCCAGATTAGCCTGTAAGGTCCGCACCGGATACTCAGGGACGACACTTTCCGCTGTTATTGTATTTTTGTTTAAAGGAAGTCTCTTCTTGGCGAATATAAAGTGCCTTCCCTGATTAGTCTGTGCGGACCTAACAGGCTAATCTGGGACGACACTTTAGGCACATGCATTAAGCTCCGTTTTTCCCAGAGCGATAATACCATTATGATAAGTTTATTTATGGCATACATTGTATACTACGGACGTGTATTACATCAGAGGTTTTCAAGTATCACATGGTTCCCGGGCGCCGCACCAGCTACAAGCTCCATGACGGGGACCGCCTGTTCACGATGCATGGATCCGGCTCTGTACTGAACATCACGAAGACCGCTGACGGTAATTAGTTTAGCTTAAACCAATTAATTTAAGTTCGGTGAATCGAAAGCCTTATGCTTATTGAAACGCCCTGGAATCCGTTTCCCGGGTAAAACCAGTTCTTGGCGTCTATAGGGAGATCTAAAGAACGCTCCCACAGTGGGGATCGAACCCGTGGCCTCTCGGTCGCTAGACGGACACTGTATCCATTACGCCAAGGCGACCTAATGGAAATTTATGGGAAAAACATTTATATCCAAACTCCTAATTTAACGATTTTATGTCCGATTATTAAGTTTGAATACCGCCCGTCATTTGTATTCGCTAATTTGTCGAATATGAGGGCGCGAAATCGGATTAGTAGTGCACTTAATTATTTAGTCACTCGGTTATGAAGATAAATTGCAGATCATTGTTTTCATTGAATTTAATGCAATTCTATCGTGCATGGCTTTGTGTAACAAACTACGGTTCATTGCATATACAACCACGACACTGTTAGCCCGACAAAAAAGTTATTGGTTTCCAAACCCGCCCTATTTGTTTTATGCCTACCCTAAAACGTTTGTTATTTATAGGTATAGTTTTCCATCATTCTGCTACATTATTTCCAATTAGGGTATTCTTTCTACAGAAAGAAAGGTCAGACATTAAATTAAAGGATTTCTTTCATTGAACATCCTAAAATGGGATATTCCTTGAGGAGCGTAAAAAAAATATGAATAAAAAAAATTGCCAGACCTACCTGCCGTATATATTGGAGATGTTAGTGGAAACGAACAACGTTTTTTAGCCAAATATGGTTTAATTGGGTTTATTAAGTGTGGTTTCTATGGAATCGCTACAGGACTTATGGTGGACAACGCCAAGGTCGAGGAGGCAGACATTCCCGCCAGCAACGGGGTCATCCACGCCATCGACCACGTCCTGTTTCCCCGTGACCTCCTTGCGGCGCTCATAGGTGCATCCGGTAGCGGTTAACTTGCGCGCCGCCTTGCAGTGTCAAGTTTTGTGTCAATAAATGTACATGATTTGTTCTCGTTTTAGGAATTTATTCGTTTAACAGTATGGACGTGGATCGTTCGTGTTTCTTCGATGCATTTTTAGTTTCACTGTTCGTTCTTTATTTTGGTATAGAGTTGACGCGTATGACGCGGTTGCTAGTGCAGACTACGAAACTTTTGATACAAACAGAAATGCGGACAAAACATAATTAGTATTTGATATTATCCACATCATAATGGTACGATACGAACCGATGACAAAGTACATACATGCATAGAGAGAGAGAGGAGCAGTGCATTCTTATATTCTTTTTTTTTTTCTATTTTCTTAAAAAAAATTATTTCATATTGTAATTATTTTGCAACTAATATCGTATTTTGCTGGATTTAAAAAAAAAAAAGCTTTTTGCTCAATAGCATACATTTTAACAAATGCATAAACATTTAATATTATGGCATTCACGTCACAACAAATCGATAAATTGGAATGTTCGATTGCTAAAGTTGATACAACTTCTGACACAACCCTTTTTTACACATGATATATTTTAAAGCAATGAAATACTATTAAACTTAAAACATACAGTGTGCAATGCATGTACATAGTAATGTTAGTAAACTTCTGCGTGCATGAGCATTTTATTCTTCTGTCACACATCTAATGAGGTTCATATTGTGTTTTATTTATAACCTATGCTCATGGTTAATAAAATAAAAAAATGGTAATTACATTACCCACTGTCATTGGCAAAACAACATGTTTTTTATTATTTTATTTAAAAAAATCTCCAACGAACATTATTGGCAACCACAGCCAAAACATCTTTCATAACCAAATACCTGTCTTTGATTCTAACAACTTGTCAATTGTCGGAATTAAAGAGATTTGTGTTTAAGTTCCCAGTGGTTCTATAGACTATACAAGTAAATAAGATACAATTTAAAGTAAGATTGTCTTTTAATGCCATAAAGCCTGTGATTATGGTCACCATTCGGTGTTGAATATCTCAAATCCCTCAATAAGTTCACAGTGTGGCGGGTTAATCCCCTGAATCAAAATTAGGCACGTATAACTACGTTTTTTTCACAATCCTATTAATTTATCGTGCCGTCTGATATTATTTTTAAATGTATTACTAGTATAAGCCTTTCAGTGGAAAACATATTTTTATAGGTGATAAAATTCGATCATATACCAGAAGCAACATGTATTCTCTATTTATATGTCTTGAAAAAAGTTATAATTATTCATCATCATCATCATCATCATCGTCGTCATCGTCGTCGTCCAATACTCCGATTTCATTCTGTACGTCTGTGTTATTGAAAATAACATCAACCGCATCGGCCGTTACTGTTTGTTTTTCTGTATACCCTTTGAAATCAAATATATGATTGAACCAAATAGATGTCGGCGATTTTTTTCTTGTCGACAACAAAAACTACAAGAAATTCGTAAATGAAGAACTCAAGCTTTCAATGAAATGCTATTGATGAGCAGTTCAAATATCGATTTAAAAAGGACAAGCGTTGAAAGGGCGAATTGAAAGATGTATTCATACGGGAATATAAACAGACTATTTAAACGCTCTAACTGGTGTTGAACAAGGATATTTTTTAATTTTATTATTTTTCGTTGTTTAAATATAACATACTATTTATCGATTTCAGAATGATAAATGAATTAACATTCATGCGAGTTATGTTAAATATTTTTGAATATTCGGACACTTTCTATCTTCTATATGTTTGATAAAAAAGAATACATAAACTTGCGACAAAAGAATATATCTTTAAGTATGTGCAAACAATACTATACTGGTTTGTTGTACTGATGTGTTACATTGACTGAGACATAATAATGTATTGTAAGGTGGGATCTATTTCATTCACTGAGAAACCAAATACTGAAAATCGTGATCAAGATTATGAATATAACATGTGAAAGGCAATATATAATTGAATATGCAAACGGTTCATATTCCTTAAAATAAATATTTTCCATACGGAATGGGATCTGCCTTCAGCTCGGGAAACAAGGTATTTAATTGTTTTTCTTATTTTATTAAAATTTGCTGAACCTTCATAAACTAAAGGGAAGTCCTTCGGTATAATTATGTCTAAAAGTGTAAAAATAAGAGACATCGTCCTATTATTATTCATATTTTTTTGCTGATATTTCTTATTATAGATGCAAGCAGAAAAAAGCTAAACTGAAGAGAACTTAAAATGTTCAAGCATTTTTTTATTTTTTTTTATTAAAAGAAAACATGGATGCTGTACTGTATGTCAACTTTAAGCAGCTTTTTTCAATTTTGTACCAGTAATAAAAGAGCAATTCTTTCATGCGCACACAAATTAAACCTTACAAAACTGCTGTTAATTTATTCCTTCTGTTGATTTTTAATAAATAGAGGATATTTGTTCATGTCAGTGTAAGATCGTTTGTTATTTCACGAGTGATCATAGATCATAGAAAATTTATTTTCACGAGTGTCGCAGCCACGAGTGAAAATATTATTTTTCTATGATCACGAGTGAAATAACAAACGATCTTACACTGACATTAACAAATTTTCTGTTTCTTGTATGCTCCTTTTCCAATAAAATAATTAACAGCTGTTTCCCTTTCGCTGAAAAGTTACTCTTTCTCCCGTGGCGTACCTCAATTAATTGAAATGATGTCATTTTGTAGACGAAATGACGTCATTATTCCAGCGAAATTCTACAGTTAAACTCTTTTACAATGTAAATAAACGGTAAAAAAGCATAAAATAAACATAAAATGTGTTGGATTCGGTGAAAATATCATTTTATTTCACTCGTGATCATAGAAAAAATATAAACAAGGATATAAACAAGGGAAGTAAATCTTGATATGATAATCTAAAAATATGAAATTTGTTATTTTCACCGGTGAAAATAACAATTAGTTTATTTTCACTGCTGTTATTTCACTGCAGAAATGTCATATTTTATCATTAGGTATAAAAGAAAGTGTAATCGTATATAGCTATATCTGTTGCATACAAATATTAGTTTTCAAATACTTTCAAAATTTCACTCAAAAATAGGACCAGCGTTAGGACATATCTTAGCATTGGTGTATATGAATATCGTTCCATGCAGTATTCGTTTAAATATACGCAAGCAACCGTGTTTTATCGTATGCTTTCCGGTGGTTTATATAGAAATATCAGGAAATTAAAACTGATAATTTACTGTTTCAAAAAATGAAACTTAATAGTGAAAATTTTCGATAATTTTAATTTTTTACCGGAACTGGGAATGGCAAAAATACAGAAATAATCATTTGTAAGCATACAATAAAAAGAAAATTTGTTGGATTCGGTGGAATATCGATTTTAGTTCTCTCGTGATCATAGAAATAATATGTTTTCCTATGATCACTCGTGAATTAAAATCAATATTGTACCAAATCCAACAAATACCCTCTATGTATTGTCTTTTAGGCGGGACGTTCTCAGACAACGCAACCTAGAAGAGCACCACCGGCTGCCACAAGGGTTATATGCATTTTAATTTTATTTCAAATCTCGATATATTGTATTTCTCTCTACATATATAATGTACAATGTACACATTTTATACAAAACCATAATTAACATTATAAAAGCTTGTTATGAATAATGATACATGTATTATATAGAAATATGTGACCGTACTGCGAAAATGGGCCTTACGCAATATGCGGCGAGGGTAGCTCCATACCACCCTGCGCACCCATGCAGTCTGGTCGGGAGCAACCCTGTCCGCTCTAATGTCACGCCAGGTTTCGTGGTCTCATTAGCGGACACTGTAGCTCCTGTTGTTTGTTAAAAGTGCAGCATTCCTTTTATGACCATATGCATTTATTATGTATCTGTTTGCACCGTGAAGAGAATGCGCCTCTAAAGGCATGTTTAACTTGTATATGCAGAGTTTTGTATAAATGGATATATGAGTCTCGCTCTTGGAAAAACGTGCGCAGAGTGTCATCCCAGTTGGCAGTAATCAAATAGCCATATTTCTAATACTACTAAGAAAAGTACGATAAACATGTAAATAGCACGTAAAGAACCATAAGCCTTTTTTCTAGCAATAACAGGGCAAGAATTAGTTTACTAGCACGTACAGGCATATAAGCCTACTTTTTTGTCACAATAAATTAGGTATTTGAGTTCGAATTGGATGTGTGCTTACAAATTTATTTACATATTTTCGGCTACGGGTCAAACGTGCGAAAGTTTTTCATGAATCATCCATGGATAATGTTGTTTGTTGTTATGCGTATCATGAACATACACATGTAAGCATAACATAAAAAAAAGATTAAATGAAAAAAAAAAATCGGATCCAATAGAGGAGATGCTTAAGCATAAAAATGACATCCTAGTTTCATTTAACGACTATTGAGCTGAGACATAAATTACATTTTATCTGTTCTTTTTTTAAGGGGACTGAAGGCCGGCAACTCCGGACTGAAAACCGACACGTTCATTATGAGGACGAGCGTGCTTGGGCTAGGTAAAACTAATAATACTTTATGTTCTAAGCTATATGTTATTGTTCAATTCGACTCTCTCTGGACTCATTGCTTAAAAAAAAATGACGTGGGAAGTGGGAAGATTAAATGGCTGAAGAACGCTTTTGGCTTGGTTTATTTTGTTTAGTGAAGTACTTTAAAGTGCTTTCGTATAACAATAATTAGAACAATATTTCGAATCATTTATATAACCTTAGTTAATAACGTTTAAATTTTATTTTATATAATCTATTTTGTAATATCAAAACATCCATTAATATATGCATGATAAGCACGTGCTCTAATGCGCTATTTTACGAGCTTTCCCCACTTAGGACGCTGCCTGCACCACAAGCTATCAACCCCTGGATGGAGGCAGGATACGCCCACCCTTTCTCAGTCAGTATGATATACATATACCCCCATACAAGCATGAACTTCACATTGCAATCCGCGAAATTAATTGTAAATACGATATGCCAACAATTTTGATCTCTTTTGATTTTCTTCGCCAAATGTTCACTAAAACTGTTCAACTAATTAAATGCTTAACTTCAAACGTCTATTCATCATTTATTAACAAAATTTAGATCCCAGAGCGCGCTGCTCCCGTGTCACAAGCGACAACCACCACCCGCCTTCAACCGCCTCCCTACCACGAAATAAACCCGGAGCGCAGCTTCCCACAGCCGTCAACCTCCCGAAACCCCGCAACAACTACGAATTCGGGCCGCGCCGCCCCTGATCAGGAGCATGTTTCGTCCGCGGCGCCTGAATCGCGCACCCCGCCGATCGCTCATCAGCCTTTACGCAGTACGTCACTGCCGGCGCACCGACCAGCCTCTCGAGATGGATCGGTGGCCCAAGCGTCCCCGGATGTCAGCCCAGCGACAGCACAAGTGAGCCCCATGCCGGAAGAGATTCAGCCTTATGAGAATGACGCAGAGGTTCGTTTGTTTGATAAAACCATACACGTTTAAATCGAGTTTTTTTTTTTTATAATTGATATTGAGATGTTCATGTACGCTTAACAACTTTCTATTTGGTCACTTATTTTCTCAAAACTTAATCGATATACAATATATTTTTGCCATATAAACTGGTCGTACCTGACTATCGATGCGTGTATTTTTTTCTGAATACGATTTATAAAAATCACTTATCCGTAACGGGAAGGTCGTCTCTGCATTTTCGGTTCGAGTATTTTGTGCGCTTATTTCAAACAACTCGACTGGTGTCATTTCGCATTTGGAACATCCGCTCTTCTTTATAAATAACTTCAGCATTTGAATAAGGTACCTCACAGGGCGTTTAAAAAAGGGGGGGGGGCTAGTTTGTTTTTTATCTCAAATGACCCCAATTCAAACTTGGCCTATATTGTTTGAAGATAAACATTCTGACCAAGTCTCATCAAGATTGAATCATTACGTGGATACTTGAGTAACAAGTTGTTGTTTTTTTCAAAAATGAGACCTGGTGGCCTAGTTTTTTTTTATCTCACCTGAACCAGATTTGACCTTGGCCTTAATGTTGTTAAGATTGATAATCAAACAAAGCATGTGTAACCTCCAAATTAGTGTTTATAAAAAAAAATCAACAATAAATAAACTGGGAACCGCTGCAAGATCGACGTGATAAACACTTATCCATATTATTTATTTAAGGAAAACTCAATAAGCACTCCGTATTTGACCGACCTGGTACCCCAACATGTAGGATCTATGACTAGGTATAATCTTCGAAATGCGAATGACTTGCGTGCAAAGGCAACTTCTTACACTTTCGACAAACTGCCAAAATGCATGAACGAAGCATGCGGCTACCATTTAACAATGTGTATTAAATAAACAAACAACCGCTATCGAGTGCAGTAAACTGTCACTTGCCAATATCACCAGAGGGACCGCCGAGTCCACTGTAAAGATGTTTATCACGTGACTATCATAGCGTCATGGCGACCATTTTTTTTTATTGAAAGTTGCGAAATTGTTGATTGGTATGGTTGAAGTAGTCTTTGTTAGCTATCAAAATTGACTTTTGGGAATGTTAAATGGCGGTCGTTGGTCTTTGTTCGCAGGTGGGCTTTATTCGCAGGTACAATATATAGTGAAATCGTTCGGGAGGAAATCGATGTGGTCTTTATGGACAGGTGGTCGCTATTAAAAGGTGGTCTCTGGGACAGGTTGGACTGTACTACCGAATGTAGATCAACCCTTTACTATTATACGTTCCTACCCGCAGTTACCCGAAAGTGGAACATCTTACCAGAGCTAAATTGGTCGTTGTCGGCTAAGGTACTACTAAAAAGTACCCCGGGTTTTGCGCGACTGCGCGAGGACATGACTCATATTTTTTTTATTGACTTTCCAGTGCGGTCACATCAGAGATACCGTACTTTGTGTATTTGTGTCTCTTGCATCTTCTCAATGTTGACTTATCGTAAACTGGTCTTTTCCTTATGGCTCGAAAACATTAATCTCACACTTATGAACTACATAAGGTGAAATTATAAAATTTCATCGTACCGTTTGATTGCATTTGTTTTGTTCGTGAACGGTTTTAATGAGACCATAACAGTGCACTGTAAAGTGAGATACTCTTCAATCGATTAAACGTGTCCAATGCGGAAACTAATAATGGTCATCGTAGAGACATGCTATATGAGTCGTGTTCTGAGAAAACTTTTCATAATGCATGTGCGTAAAGTGTCGTTCCAGATTAGCCTGTGAAGTCCGCACAGGCTTATCAGGGACGACACTTACCGCTTAAATTGGATTTTTGCTGAGAAGAGACTTCATTTAAACGAAAAATGTCATTAAAGCGGAAAGTGTCGTCCCTGATTAGCCTGTGCGGACTGCACAGGCTAATCTGGAACGACACTTTACGCACATGCATTTTGTCCAGTTTTCTCAGAACGCGACTCATATATCTGGGATAACGTAAGTATTGGTTGTACTATTACGTAGAATAAATGGGAGCGGCGTCATGCGAAAATGAGTCTTATGTCATTTGCGGCCAGCGTAACAATCGGGCAGTGTGGTCAGGAGCTGCTCTGTCCGTTATAGTCACGCAATGTTTCCTGGTCTCATTAGTGGACAGTGTAGCTCCTCAACAGACTGTGTGAATGCGCAGGCTGGTCTAAAGCTATGCTGTCCGCATATGGCATAAGACCCATTTTCGCATGACGCGGCTAATTGCTGATGGCAGGGTTATAACTTATGCCCAACAATAATATGAGTGTGTAGATTGCATTTAATTTTAGATCATATTAAACCTTCAAAGTTAAAGAAACCACCAATATTTCAACTCATCGTTTCTATTTCCGCTTTTGCGAGAAGTTAGTTTAAACATATTTATTTTACTTTTTTGTTATACATAGAATTCAAACAACATTTTTGAGAAATTGAGAACATTGATGTTTAATATTAATATAAAAACAATTGATGATCTATTACATTTATATGAACATATTTGTACACATGTAACAAATACGAACAACACTTAAAAAGTACTTTACAATTCACCTGAATAGTAATATTGTAACATTTTCACAGCAAGAGGTCAATATATTTTGCAATGCGGAATTCTGAAACCAATTCCTGCAGCAATACTGAGAATGTTTCCACTATTTTCTTCCTACCGAAAATTCCTGTTTTTCCGAAAACTATAATCTCTAAATATGCCTGTTCAATGTCGGTAGCATATCGGAATGAGTTTTTCTTCACCATTTTTTTGGCACCATTTGCGATTTGAAAACCGCGTGTTGATTTTGGTTTTCCACTAGATTGACCGTGGAGATATATTTTTGCGTACACTGTTTTAGAACTGTGGACCGCCCCATAGCTTTCAGATTCCACTGCTTAAGTTATTGTCTTCGTAACATCGTCATAGTTACTCACCGTAAAACACATGGAAATTCTCAGTGCTTTGTCTTAATCTCTTGTCTGGTGAGAAAACCTGTCCCCCACACTCCTACACTCGGCTACATCCATCGAGTTAACTGACGACTTGGTTTTAGCAACCGCTGAACCCATTCCAGTGTCTGTATCAGAGATTGATGAAGCGATATTGTGTTTTCCGTCCTGCACAGAATACGCCCGACGTGATTGGTCCGATTCGAGTAAAGCTACATCCATCGAGTTAACTGACGGCTTAGTTTTAACAACCGTTGAACCCATACCAGTGTCTGCATCAGAGATTGATGAAGCGAGATTGTGTTTTTTTTCGTCCTGCACAGAATATTTCCGACGTTATTGGTTTGTGTCGAGTAATTTAAAAGCTTAAAACTTATTAACGTGTATCGTCGTCCAACGCCTTAGTTTCTTGTAAACGTTGTTTGCACTAGGGCGTATAGTTTTATAGAGTGTGTGTTTACCAGTGCGAACAATCTTCTTTCTGTAATGGTGTCCTTAAATTTCTTCTGGAATGTCCAGCAGATTTCATATGAACAACATCGACGTTGTAAACTTCTTCAAAATCTTGTACTGATGTGGATTTGGCATTCCGACTTCATTCTTTTATATGCAGTTGTTTTGAACAACTAATTAGCAATAAACAGAGGAAGCGCCTTTATAGTATCACAAATCGTTAGTTTCACAGTAAAAAGCTGTGAATATAATGAGGCACTACTAGTGCAGACTTGAGCATTCTGCGAAATATTTGCGTTAAAGGGACCTATTCACGTTTTGATAAATTGACAAAATTGAAAAAAACTTTTTGCAAGGAAATAGTAATACTGAACATTAACCATGCTCTAAAATATTCACAATATGCATCTTTTGACGATATAAAAACATGAAAATTATAAAGCGTTGCAAACGCGAAACGATTGAAAAATTTGGAAAGTTCTGTTGTTACCTTTATATTGCGTGACATTACGAGGATTTCTCCAAGGGTCAGTGGTTCGAGCCCAGGTGTGGATGTTTGTTTTCTCTTTTTTTTTCTCTTTTTTTTCATACTGGAACTCTTTAGTTCCAATGTTTACATTTATCAATTTAAATCATGCAATGACAAACTTCAAAACATGCCAAAATCTTTGAACAAGTCCCTTTAAGTGTTCATTTAGCATTTAAAGTACACACGCGGAACGGCACGTGGACGGTACGCGGTCAACAGTCTTCTTTTCCAAGTAATGATAAGGATGGGCATATTCCTGGTATCTCATTTGTTCAAATACAAAAAAAAGAGTTGGGTTAACAGTTCAATGCATACGTATATGCGTCATTCATATATTCGTCTTTGCATTTCACGTATGAAAACACATGGCACGTGGGTAAACATGTGCCGGAAAATCCCACAGCGAAAAATATATCTAAACAGTTGATAACAAGTGAAAAAACGGAAAGACAGACAGGATCACCAGGCAGACCAATCGAGCTTTATCAGACTATGTCAAAAGTAGTGGATCACTTAACATCTAAGCTAATTAGAAGCTTAGTTAAAACACCACCGTACGTTTTTGTACCTAAACGTTATCTCCAAATAACTCACACGGACCAAATCAAGTACGCTTAATGAACAGCTTTTTGCCAAAAATGTCATTTCGTCGCCTCTTTGTTCGTGTGGATCTATTTCATCTCATCACTTCTTTTTAATATGTCCATTTTATAATGAATTTCGCACTACATTAATTAACACCAATTTTAGTATAACTAGTGATGTGGACCTCGATACCTTCTTTTTGGATGTACGTTTTTGGACGAGAAGGAAGATTTCCAAATATGTGTACATGTCCAACGATACATCAACGAATGCATGCGTTTTTTTCCAAACAATCTGTTACTGACTATTCAAGATTTGTTGATGCTGATGCTCTAGTCTTGGCATGAACCTTCATCCTCAAATTTCTTTTCAACACTTTTCATATTTAGCAGGTATAGTTCCGATATCTCCAATGTAAACTATTCGTAAAACAACAGTCATGTATTGCGTACATATTACTGCAAGGAGGGAGCGTATAAACTCATTATGTCTTTGGTTTCAATCCTCTTTTAATACTGTATTGTGCATGATTGATATACACTGTATTTGCCAAAAGAAAGAAATATGTTTAAACTAGACAAAGTTTCAGCAAGATTGAGTCATGAATGTCGCTTCCAGAGTGATCACACATTATTTTAAAGATTTGATCTAGTGAGCTTCCCTCTTGACCCAGATTCAAACTTGGCATAGACCTTGTCAAAATAAATATTCCGACCAAGTTTCATATACATTGTATGTTTTGTAAAAAGAAACAAATGTGTCCTCTAGAAAGATAACGAGGTAAAAATGATGATACCAACCTTTTTCTTAGAATTGACGTGGCGAAATAGTAGTTGACCCCTATTGGTCCAAAATCGAACATGTGTATGTTCGAAGCCAGTCAAATGTCTGCGCGGATGTGGTAGAATATAACATTCACAAGTCATTTTGCATGGGTTCTAATCATTACATTCTGATTTCTGAGTACTGATTTTGTGTATGTGTGACTTGTGAAGTCAGGGGCTAGTCTAAATACAGCGACTGAAGTCGCGTGACGTATGATATTTTTGTATCAAAATACAATTTCGCTTTGATTATTATGTATTTATTTTTTACTTTATCCAGAGATCTATCAATGAACAGTGAGCGATCTTTGCTTTATCAAGTGATAAATTAGAAAAGTTGTTCAAGGTAGACCGTTAATAAATAATATAAAATATGTTAACAGCCTCAGGCGTGGAACAATACTACACAGCTTTTGTTGAAGTGAACGTTTTGTGCCTTGGTGGTGTTTATATTCGTTTATAAGCCGTAATAATATGCCGTTATAATACAGAGAAGAAATCATGCAACCTCCATAAATGCATTACATTTCGTCGCTTGATTGCTTTAGTGCTCTTACTACCATTTAATTTTTTTGGAGAAAAACGCACTTAAAGGTTTAACCTTTATTTTCTCACTTATTTATGCACGTATGTGGACAAAAATATACCGGAGTGTTTATCAGCAAACGGATAATATGAATATAAATAAATATTTACTTTAGTTAATAATATGTTAATGTTATTTGCAATTTTATGTATGTAGAAAGAGCATTCTGGTAAAAAAAATCAAAAAAAAAATCGTTAATTACTTTGCTCTAAGTCAAGGAGATGGTGCAGTACAGCATTCACCCGTTTGTAAAAATGTGGGAGATAGAGCAAAATGGAATCGAAAAACTTCTTCTGCATTCTGGTAAAAAAAAATCGTTAATAACTTTGCTTTAAGTCCCGTAGATGGTGCAGTACAGCATTCACCCGTATGTAAAAATGTGGAAGATAGAGCAAAATGGAATCGAAAAACTTCTCCTGTGACGACTGAATCTTGAATCAGATTACGTCATATTCAAGATCTCGTTCTCACGAACACAGCGATATAAAAAAAACTCATGTTTGAAAAAAAATGGAGATTGAGCACTATAGCAATAAAGCGACGATTTGCCGATCACAAGTGATATTTCTGACAGTTCAAGTCTTACAATGTTTAACAAGTAAAGCCTTTTTCGCCTTCAGAAAGAGCTTCAATCATCGCTTGGGCGCCAAACACCGGAAGTGATCCAGCAGGAAACCGGAACACCGACAGGGTCTCAACCGGAACTGAATTCGATCCCGCCTCAAGCGGCCTCCAACACGATGTGGGTAAAACCACAGCCGCAGAACGAGCCCAAGAGGGCTGATGTAAAAGCTGAAGGTGACTGCTCTAGTATAAAGCGCATACGCAAAGAAAAAAACCTGATTAACCAGGATGTTTTTTCTGTTAAATATCATTGTGAACGATTTCAGCATTTTGTTTTTATTGGTTCAATATACAGATTCTTATAAAATTATGTTTTACACTAACGATATATTTTATTTGTTATACCCATTTAGATTTCGGCCTAAAACTAGGTCACAAGGTCAAATCTTTATAAAACAAAAAGTTTAAACCTAGTTACCACTCTAAAGACCATATGAATCTTGATGAAACATTGTCAGAATGTTTATCTTTACAATATTTAGGCCGAGTTCTAATCTGGGTTACGTGTGTTTAGAAACTTGGTCACCAGGTCGAATCTTAACAACACTTCTAACTATTCTAGGAGCAATATTTGACCCAAGCTTGATGATTCTGGATCATGTTTATCTCGACAATATTAAGGCCAAGTTTGAATCTGGGTCAGGTTTGTCCAAATACTAGGTCAACAGGTCAAATCGTTAAAAAACAAACACTTGTTACCACTATACACGCCATATGTTTGACTCAGTCTTGATTAAACTCTATCAAAATGTTTATATTGATCATATGCATTCCATTCTTAAATCAGGGTCAAGTGATCAATTCTTCAACAATCGTGTCCGTGAACTCAGATGAGCGACTAAAGACCATCATTGCCCTCTTGTTGCTTGTTGTTTTACAGACTACGAGGTCGTGAGTCTATTAGGCAACTACAAGTCACCAAGAAGTAAATGGTTCAAGGACAAGCATATCATCAACAAGGTAACAATGTCAATGGAAAGTTATATGCAGACTGAACTCGTGTGTGGGTCGTTCTGCGTTATTTAGTAATATTTGCACAAACGATCAGAGAATACCCAAGTATGTTAGTGATTGCCCTAACAAGTAAAGATTAACATTTTAGTCTAAGAAAAATATTTAAGCAGCACTCTGGGAAACCCGGATTCGCAGTCCGGACAGCCTACCGTAATCAGGGACGAAAGTTTTCGCTTTTATGGTATTTTTCGTTTACAAAAAATCCAGTTGTGCGGACTGCACAGGCTAATCTGGGACAATACTTTACTCACATGCATTAAACCCCGTTTCTAAGTGCGCGGCTCATTTGTATTTAACAACAATTCACACCGTTCTTGCGTCATTCTAAAAAAAATACAAGTGCGCTCCTCTTTTTTCGTTTACTATTCTGTGTCGTCTGCTTGCAGCAACTGGAGGAACATCTTGGCGCCAACCTGCAGTTCTACCGCAACAAGACCCGGTTCCGGCCCCACGGCGACTACATAGACGACATCCACACGTACTGGCTCGGCCACTACGACCTGCTGTCCGAACTGGACACGTACATTCAATGGTATGAGGAGAAAATGGTTGTTTTATAAACCATTAAACTCCGAGAATATGTGTACATTCAATGGTATGATGAATAAATGGTTGTTTAAATAAACCATTTAACACCGAGAATGGCGAGTAAGTATAATAAATTCCGGAAGATTAGACACTGCGACAAATTCCAATCATCGCACGTTCACATCACAAGTGATAAGCGGTTTAACTTTTTATATAAAACGAGCAGGGGCATTTTTATGTGCTTTTTCCAATGCGCACGTGGTAATGATTGTGATTTAGATGAATGGAAAGTCTTAAGCGATAAGGAGTTCAAACTTTGTGACAAAGCCGGATCCTTTTATTTTAAAGTCTGTCATTTATCGCACAAAGACATTTTACTCATCACGCACACTCTTTACTTTTGAAACTTGGAGACGTTTGTATGGTCTATCATCCGCTCAGACATAGTCAGATACATGTTAAATAAAGTGCCGTTCTCATTAAAATCTTTCTTAATACTGTCGTGGCTTTGGAATTGAGCTGTAACAATTATTAATGAACACTTAGCAAAAGCCTTTTTAAAAACGCCCCATTCACGATATCCTAAAAGTGTGTCGATGTTAGACATTAAAATGTGCTGCAGGTTAGTTATTACGAAATAAGAATGTTTTAGTGGAACATTATGACAAAGATGCGACTTTTACCAAGCCTACCAAGAGACGCAACGAAAAAGCATTCCATTTCACGTTACAGGTTATTTCCAATATCGGACAAGAGTCGCGTCAATCCGTACGCGGAGCCTCTGCAGCAACGCGAAGCTGAGGTATGTCACGTGACCTCTGACTACGGAATGCCGTTGTTCTTGTGTGTTTTATCACCCGCAAAAGGCGGATGGATATTGGCGTTGTACAAAATATGTTTTGTTAAAAATCAATGAGTCGCTTAATATACGTACCGTACACGATTTGCCAAACAGTGGAAATACAATCATACAAATCAAACTTCGTTTTATTTTTTCTCCACGAGACTCAAACATTCTATCCTTTCCTTTCCGTTCTGGTCTTATATTCATCGTCAAAATTACCTAAATCCTTTGTTTAACCATGCGGTAAAAACGTTTAAGGTGAAAGCTATTGAAGAGTCGCTGTAAAAAGTATATAATATGTACATAAATATGGAAATAAAAGCCATCATACTGCGATGAATGTAACGAAACTCTTTTGTTTTCTAGAAATGCACCAAAAGCTCAACTTTTGCGTTCATCCTGATGGTAGGGTCTGTTTTCATAGTCGAGACGTAATAAGACCTTATTTATTAGTATCGTGTAATATCGTGGATTATGCATTTGCATTTGTCTGTATATTAAGTTGGGACATACCTTGGTCTGATAAACTGAGCCTCGTTCTGGGAAAACTGGGCTTAGTGCGTGTGTAAAGTGTCCTCCAAGTGTTAGGCTGTGCAGTCCACACAAGCTAATCAGGGACGAAACTTTACGCCTACACTGAATTTTCGTTAAGAAGAGACCTTTTGAAAACGAAAAATTCTCTAAAAGCGGAAAGTGGCGTCCCTGATTAGCCCTTGCAGACTGCACATGGAGTAAGCCCGGTTTTTTTCCAGAACGAATCTCAATAGGTTGTAGGTTTATTAACATATGTTACAAACCACCTATAGAACTCTGGCAATTTTACTGTGCAATGCCCCATGTATCACAAATCACATGAAGAACTATAGTGTATCTTAATTGTGCATTGCCCTATGCATTACAAATCACATATGAGCCGCGCTCTGTGAAGATGGGGCTTAATGCATGTGCGTAAAGTATCGTCCCAGATTAGCCTGTGCGGTCCGCACAGGCTAATCAGTGATTCCACCTTGATGGAATTTTTCGTTTAAAGAAAGTCTCTCCTAAAAGAAAATCCAATTTAGGCGTAAAGTGTCGTCCCTGATTAGCCTGTGCGGACTGCACAGGCTACCGGTTATCTGGGACGAAACTGTAGGCACATGCCCCGTTTTCACAAGGCGCGGCTCATATAGTTATTAATTTATTATGCAATGTCCGCTTTGAACTCCAGCAAATCTACGAGACTTCCGAGACCCGGCGGCGGGTTGTGCGCTCTTATCGTCTGATGCTGGACTTCTATGGACTCGCTTTGGCAGACGAGACTTCCGGTCAGCTGAGCAGGGCTACCCACTGGAAGGATAGGTTCTTCCATCTTAAAAGGTCTGCCGTTAACTCTTTTTTTCGATTTTTTTTATATATTTTATTTTCGATTGAGCACATCAATGGATCAGCGAATCATAGTATAGTAGCATGCATTCAACAATGGCAAACTTATTATCGTTTTGCGTCGACCAATCGACACGGTAATTATGACTGCGTTGACAAGTAACAAACTCAGTCAAGAAAACCCGCATTTTTAGCAATTTACTAAATCTTTAATTACTGTTTATCCATTCCATTTCAATGGTTTAAATGTGCCCTTTTGCGTCAATGCAAAATGCGTCACGCATCATATTACACATATAGAATGTAAGTATGAAGATTTATAGTAATTTCTTATTGTATAAAGCAAATAACCTAGCGCTATGGAACAGTTTACTGTAATATTTTACCTAAATCATACATTGAATTTGTTATTAAAATGTCTGTATGACAGTTCTTATGTTTATGTTTATATTGATACTACTGATGAAGGCTATGGCTGAACATGTTTAGTATTTAAAAAATGTTTCTACGGTATATTTTATTTAATGATTTAAACGTCTACATTTTGTAGATCCAGCCGGGAGCACTCTCGTCTCACACGCATCATCAAAAGCCTCGGGGAGCTTGGTTTCACCTTTTACCAAGCGCCTTTAGTTCTACAACTTCTTCACGAGACGCTTGAAACTAAGGAATTGGTCGGAATCAGTCCGTCCTGCATCCATCACTGGATTCGCGCCATTTTCTATCGCTTTGAGCGGGAATTTGTGATCCGACAGTTTCGGGAAAGGATTCGAGAATACGAGCTTGACAGTAAAAACGTCCACAAGGAAAAACATGGCAACAACATACGCAATTACACACTTGTCAGAACAAAAACATAACTGGTGCAGATCACAGAAGCAAATGCAACAGATATCTGCTTATTTTGTTGCAGTTAAGCCTCAAAATTGAAAAGTGCTGTTTAAGAGTTGGTGTGATAAATTTAAAAAACAGGGGTAATTGACGGGTAATTGATATGTGTTTACGATGTATTTGTAAATAAAAACTGAATTACGGCGCTTTTTGCCACATTTATTAAACTGCATAAAATGCACAATGTCAATAGTTTGCAAAAATATTCACACAAATGCAAAGCAAAAAAGAAGACTTTTGCCCATATGTCACGACTGTCCAAATACTCCAGTACAAGCTGTTTAGGCCTTATTTGACTTTCCATCCAAATAAAAGGTGGATTTGACCCTTCTGGTAATTAGACGGGTGATGCGCGCCACACTCAGTCTCTGTGTGTGCGCATTTGTTGCGAGTTATTTTTAAAAATCATGACTTATGACAGTTAAAGCCTGTTTTATAACCATAATTTGAAGTTTGACCTCTAAGAGTGACATTGACCTCTCAGATAGGGAGACATATTTTTATATAGAAATGCCGTCTTCTAATGGGGTCATTAGTGGTAAGTCATTTTAAAATAGCGTGATAAATGACAGTTACATTAAAATCCAAGCTGTTTTATAGCAAAAATTAAACTTTGACCTCTGAGTGTGACCTTTACCTTTGAGGTAGGGAGATTGGTGTTACCCCCGACATTTCGTCTTATCAAGGTGGAAATTTGTGGCAAATATAAGTTATGGCTGACGCAGGCAACTTAGCACTGACTCAAAGATGTTCAAATGGACAGACCCTCAGTGAAGAAGCAATATGCCGCCTTGTTTGAAGGGGGCATAAAAACACCTATTAATAACATGTACAAACTAAGAATGGAATACATGTAAAATGCCTCAGGCTTATGATGTCTTATTTGCAACATCCATATCTGATTTGCCCACCAAACACTCTCAACAATTCTTAAATAAGTAGCCATGTCATCGAAGGTCAAAATAGTATCACCAGCAATAACACATGGCATCTAACATGATATCACATATAACACATGATTCAAAAATTGATTTTTATCAAATAAACCTCAATAAAGTCAGCTTAATTAACCATAGATAATATCACAGACATCAATGATCACATCTGTGTTAACCCTTTGAGTGCTGGAACCGGATTTTGAAGGCCTTTGCAAACAGTTTGGATCCAGATGAGACGCCACAGAACGTGGCGTCTCATCAGAATCCAAACTGTTTGCTATTCTGATAGTATTCTTTGAAAAAAATTGAAGAAAATTCTAATTTTAGAAATTCAGCAGACGACATTTTAGCAGACGACAAATTTCCCAGCATGCAAAGGGCTAAAACCTAATTCAATGTCTCAATAATCTTACATGTCCCAGTGTCAACCTAGATGACCAAAGTCAACTGGAGTATCAAATGGCAACTGGGTGTCATCTGTCAACTTAATGTTTACTGTCAACGGGAAAGTCAAGCATCAACTTAAGGTTGAAGGTAAATTGAAGGTCAAAGGTCAATCTAAATGCTTCAAGGCAACTGACATTCAAAGATAACCTGAATGGAAAAGTGAATGTGAAACATCATATACTCATTGAATGGCAAAGCCCACTGAAATGCCACAGGTCAACTGAATGTCAAATGCCAACTGAATATAAATTCAATGTCCAATTACAACCGATGGCCAGCTGAAATTGTCTTAAGACAGCTACAAATGTCAAAGGTCAGTTAACAAGAGATGTGTTTGTCAGAAACACATAGCCCCCTACTGCGCCACTTTGATTTTAATTTTATTTTGACCTTTGACCTTGAAGGATGACCTTGACCTTTCACCACTCAAAATGTGCAGCTACATGAGATCCACATGCTTGCCAAATATCAAGTTGCTATGATCAATATTGCAAACATTAAAACCATTTTTCAAAACCTAAACGCAAGTGTGACGGAATTTCAGAAGGACAGACAGACATACCGATGGACAGACGGACAGTTCAATCACTATATGCCACCCTACCGGCGCGTAAAAATGTCAGGGGTCAGCTGAAACTGTTAAAGGTCAGCTGAAAATGACTAATGTCAGCTGAAAATGAAAAAGGAGAGCTGAAAATGTCAAAGGTCAGCTGAAAATGTCAACGGTCTGCTGAAAATGTCAAAGGTAAGCTGAAAATGTCAAAGATCAGATGAAAATGTCAAAGGTCAGCTGAAAATGTCAAAGGTCTGCTGAAAATGTTAAAAGTCTGCTAATAATGTCAAAGGTAAGCTGAAAATGTCAAAGGTCAGCTGAAAATGTCAAAGGTCTGCTGAAAATGACAAAGGTCAGCTTAATGTAAAAGTTCGACTGAAAGTCAATTGTTAACTGAAAATGTCAAAGGTCGACTCAATTCCACAGGATTGATGATACAGGAAGATCAAAGGTCAACTGAATGTCAAACGTCACTTCCATGTGGCGGGTGAAGGTCGTCCCTTGGTCTCCCTCATACCGCCACGCACTGTTCCTGCTCCCAGCTTCATCTTCGGGTCGATTGTAACTGGGTCTGACTGTGCAAGTTCTTCATCGTATCTGAGGAAAAAACAACAATAAATTTGGGCCAGTCTATGGGTAAACTGAGTTTAATGCAAGTTTGCAAAGTGACATCCCAGATTAGCCTGTACAGTCTGCAAAAGCTAATCAGGGATGACACTTTTCATTTGTGTGGAATTTATCGTTTAAACGAATTCTATTCTGAACAAAAATCCAGTCTAGTCGGAAAGTGCTGTCCCTTATACCTGTGCTGGCTGCACAGGCTAAAATGGTCTGACACTTAACTTACATACATTAAGCCCTTTTTTCCAAGATCGCGGCTCATTTGTTATCATACCTGTAATAAGTACAAATTGATGATTTTATGCGCAGACAAGAGACAAGAGCACAGATGATCCAACTAATACAGCATTCTGTTTGTAAATTTAGAACACATCTTACAATATGATCCATTGAAATGCTAAGATTGCACACATTAAGTAAGAAGCTCCCAATCATTAAGAGCATACTATTTATGCATGCTATTTGCAGCTATTTGATTGGTTGCTTTTAATCATGATTTCTCATAAGCTGCAGATCACATTACCATTTTTGGAAATCTACTATACAAGTGTTGCAGTTATGTATATTTGGTCATCCAATCAAAAATAGGTTATGTTCTATTATGCTCTGTCCCTTCTAAACCAATAAGATTTTACCTAGTATGTTCTAATTATAACATACAGCATGACCTTATGTGTCAACATGCAAACAAGGTATTATTTAAATGGACGCTTGGTCGCTTAAAGTGCACTTTTTGATTATGTTTTTTATTATTCTGTGGATAGGATTTTAAAGTGTTTTTAGTTGATAATATAGTTAGATAAAACTAAGAGAATGAAATTTCAAAAGAAAATGCAACTTTTACAACAGATTTATTGAGAACTTTTTACTTACAAGTTCCGGGGGAAAGTTATCTGAACTGTATTCCTAAATGAACAAAAACTAGGTGGCTAGAGGGCAGTAAGTGTGTGTTTATTTGGATTGTTCACCATATTTAACAGTATGTCAGTCTATCAGCGGTCTGTTAATCTACGGACATTTTCCTGTGTACATGTTTAGCTTGTTTACCAGTACTGAGTGCAGATGCCAGTTAGTGACAACTGTTCCACTCCAATCAGCGGTACGGTGAAAATGACTAATCCCTATGCAAGTTATGTGGCAGGGCTGGGAATCAAACCTGCAATTCTGAGATTTGTATTTCACACACTCTACTACTGAGCTAGCCAACCCCCCTTACAATTATATCCATCATAACAGCAAAATGATTTTTCCAAACTTATACAGTCGAAATCTGATGGCTCGAATTTCAGGATCGCTCGAAATCTCCTTGAATCACTGATTTTTTATTGCTATAAATTCATATACTTTTCTGTAAGATTGCTCTAATTCACAAGGGTCGAATTATCAGTTGGCTCGAACTGTTTGCACAGTCCCCGTCACAATTGTCACACATTCTTTTGTTCGTTTTGCCCGAACTCACATCAGGTTGCATAAAGCTGTTAATTGATTAGAAGCGCTTGATTAAAGGAACGACATAGTAAAAGATAGCATTTTGTACAAAATCTGACCACCAAAGACTTATTCTAAACTTATACATGTACTACACTTTTATTTAAATGACTACTTACAACACATAGAAGTTTCCCAGGTTCTCCTTTCCAGCTGTCTTGTTCCATCTCACACTGCAAATAGGTATTGAATGGTATTGTTATACAGATGGTGCAAATACGTATTGAATGGTATTGTAATACAGATGGTGCAAATACGTATTGAATGGTATTGTAATACAGATGGTGCAAATACCTATTGAATGGTATTGTAATACAGATGGTGCAAATACGTATTGAATGGTATTGTAATACAGATGGGTATATAAAACACATTTGAGCCTCGTTCTGGTAAAACTGGGCAAAAAGGCATGACTGTGCGTAAAGTGTTGTCCCAGATGAGCCTCCGCTTCACTGGAATTTCATTTAGAATAGACTTCCTTTAAACAAAACAAGAGATGTGTTTGTTAGAAACACAATGCCCCCCACTGCGCCGCTTTATAATTAAAAAAAAACAAAAAAACTTTGGCCTTGAAGGATGACCTTGACCTTTCACCACTCAAAATATGCAGCTCCATGAGATACACATGCATGCCAAATATCAAGTTGCTATGATCAATATTGCAAAAGTTATGAACATTTTTCAAAACCTAAACGCAAAGTGTGATGGAATTTCAGATAGAAGGACGGACAGTGCGATCACTAAATGCCCACCTTCAGGGGCATAAAAATCCATCAATGCGGAAAGTTTGTCCCTAGTTAGCCTGTGAGGACTGCACAGGCTAATCTGGGACAACACTTTACGCACATGCAATTAGCCCAGTTTTTCCAGAACGGGTCTAAATTAGTATTGAATGGTATTGTAATACAGATGCGTACAAATAACACATTTGATAACATACATACTGGACTAACAACTTTTGCTTTATGCTTTTTTTATTGATTCCTGTTAAATCAAATATTCAAAATATTTCTATATAATTCTCTGTTTCAAACAGTAAAAACTAACAGAAAAACTTAATAAAATGTTCAATTGTTTCGCGATTTCTCTTTTTTTCCTTGTTCCCAGATTAATACATTTATTTAAATGGAGCATTATCGCTGCAAGGCTCAACTTTTGCAAAATAACTTTTGCATCAAGTCCTTATGATATTTAAAAAAAAAATCAGCTTAGCCCTTCAAAAATGGAATCAAAGGGATTGAAAAATATCAAATAACAAGACCTTTCACCATAGGATGACATATGCCCTCGAACAACGCTTTTTTCATATTTTTTTTTCCATATTTTTTTCCACATTTTTCGAAACCTAAACAAAAAGGAAACCTAAACGCAAAGTGTGACAGAAAGACAGACAGACGGACAGACAGAAGGACAGTGCAATCACTAGATGCCCACCTTCGGGGGCATAAAAATGTGTTGGTGTTAGGTAGATTACAAAAAAATAATCAAATTGTAATAATAGAGACAGATATTTGTCTGACCACTCATCTGACCACTAATAAATTAAAATCGATAATCTATCAAAACAAACAAATATCCTCTTATTCATCTGGGTTTCTGTTTACAAACAAAACTGAACTCTTGAACTGAAGATGTCATAACAAAGATATAAAGCATGTACACAAATAAAAAAGGCTTAAAAAATGACCTTCATGTGTGACCTTTATCTTTTGACAAAAAGAATGACTCATGCCTGCTGCACATCGACTCAAAACCTAAACATTGTAGGCAACTTTTTTTTTCAATCTTTCAATTGGTATACGAGACATAGAGCTAAAACAAAACTTTAGGCTCAAACATTTGGCCTTGAAGTATGACCTTCTGCGCACTGTCTCAATGAATTGAACATTTTAGGAAAGTAAATTGAAAATCCTTCAAGCTGTAAAGGCGATATGGTGCAGACACTTAAGCTCAACCGACAGACTGACAGTTAACAGATGAACAAAGGGCATTGCTATAAAACCCCCTTTTCAGCAGTCTTACGTTCATAATTGTGTGCTTAAGTTTCAGCAGTCTTACGTTCATAATTGTGTGCCTAAGTTTCAGCAGTCTTACGTTCATAATTGTGTGCTTAAGTTTCAGCAGTCTTACGTTCATACTTGTGTGCTTAAGTTTCTTACTAAAACAAATGAGCTGCGCTCTCTAAAAAAAGGGCTTAGCGCATGTGCGTAAAGTGTCATCCCAGATTAGCCTGTGCAATCCACACAGGCTAATCTGGGACGACACTTTCAGCTTTATGGAATTTTAAGTTTTAAAATAGTCTCTTCTTAACAAAAATCAAGTCTAGGCTGAAAGTGTTGTCCCTGATTAGCCTGCGCCGACTGCACAGGCTAACCTGGGACTACACTTTACGCACATGCATTAAGCCATGTTATCCCATAGCAATGCTCAAATACAATTCAAAGCTTGGCTAACATACTCTGGCTGTTCCCCAGGTGGTATGACGATGTTGATGACGTCGTTGATCAGCTTGTACTTCATGATGCGGTCACTCGAGGTCGTACTGGTGAGGGAGGGCGAGGCGTTGACCTCGATCAGCCACGGCTTCAGGTTGTCGTCTATGATGATGTCGTACCTGACAGAACAGCCAATGGCTTCTTTACTTATATGAGCCTCGCTCTAGGAACACTGGGGTTAAATGCATGTGCGTAAAGTGTCATCCCAGATTAGCAGTCTGCACAGGCTAATCAGGGACGACGCTTTCTGTCTTAACTGGATTTTCTCTAAGAGACTTCCTTTAAAAAAAAATCCATAAAGGGGAAAAAGTCATCCCTGATAAGCCATATCAGACTGCATAGACTAATCTGGGACGACACTTTACGCACATGCATTAAACCCTATATTCCCAGAGCGCGGCTAATTTGTTTGTATATCAGGGCAGAAAATATTTCTTTGGATTTTAAAACCATCCAAAGTGTGGAGAATGTATATATTTCATTACCATTAAAAGATTCAAAGTTATTTAAAAAAATTGTCAAAATGTGAAATTAAATTAATCTTCTATTACCATTAACAAATTCATGTGTTTGATAATCATTTTATTTTAATACCACTCAAAGTGAAAATTCAAGTTTTGGATAACAAGTAAAATTGTTCATTTCATTATCAGTCAATATTTTTGGATCATTAACATAAGCATAGTTACATGTAATATGCACAGATCAAATAACAAGTAAGTAGACAAAGCACTCAATATTGGGTATTATTATGTTTAACTTACCCGTAGCATTCAAAACAATGTCTATCATTGGAAATCACCCCCTGGAACACAAAAGGTTTATTTTGTCACTTATTACCATTTCTAGAATAACATCAAGCAAAACAAGGGCTGTTTGTAAAACATGCATGCCCCCCCCCAAATTGGCTGTCAGTTGTAGTGGCAGCCATTGTGTGACCTTGACCTTTGACCTAGTGATAGGGGTCATCTGCCGGATATCATCATGCATAACCAATGTCCCTATGAAGTTTCACTATCCCAGGCCTAAGCGTTCTTGAGTTATCATCCGGAAACCCTTTTACTGCTTCAGGTCACTGTGACCTTGACATTTGACCTTGTGACCTGAAAATCAATAGGGGTCATCTGCCGGTCATGACCAATGTCCCTATGAAGTTTCGTGATCCCAGGCCTAAGCGTTCTTGAGTTATCATCCGGAAACCATGTGGTGGACGGACCGACCGACAGACGGACGGACCGACATGTGCAAAACAATATATCCCCTCTTCTTCGAAGGGGGGATAATAAAAATTAAACTAGAGCCATCACAGTGATTTATACCCTCATATACACAATGTAACGCTTTGGCACAGACATGCAGCCTTGACAATCAATGCTGCATGTTGACTTTCAATCTTAAACACTGTATTATGTGAGTTTGGTAAGACATCAAACTTGGAATCAACATCATTTTGGTGATTTTCTCAAACAAATCTGTTCATTTCATGTTCTAAACGTATTTTTGTAATTTTCTGTCTAAACTTTAAGTAAAATCAGCAATTTTTATGACTTTCATCAATTATATGCAAGTGTCAATTTTACAAAAAAAATTGTCAAAACTAATAAATACAATAATTTAAAGAGCAAATAATGTTGTTTGTTTTTTTAAACACAGTTTATTCCAAGGTTGATGTCTAAGTCCAACTACTCATAATAAAGTGCTTTAAGGCAGTAAGGTGGTTCTTGTATGCTAGATATGGATATAAGGCATTTATGTACATGCTTTCAAAAGAATAGCCCAATTTGTTAGTGAGTAGAAACCATTGATCTATATTAAGTAACAGTCACCTCGACCCCTTTCTGCAATCTCAAATGTGAATGAATGTTGTTGCATGAAAATAGCTCAATTTGTTTTTGAGTTACTTAGCGGAATCCCTGTTTTATTTTAAGTAATAGTGATCTTGACATTGACCCAGTGAATTCCATATGCAACCAAAGCAAATACTGGATACTAGGTATTTATACATTTATTCCCCTAGCCAATAACGAGTGAATTTACATTTTGATTAATTGCAACATTTACACATTATTTTCCGAAAACCAGGCCATAGTGAAATACCATTTCTGTTAACCAGCATTTGCATTTATCTAAATCATCAGAATACCTTGCTTGATTTACCCTTTGCATGCTGGGAAATTTGTCGTCTGCTAAAATGTTGTCTGCTGAATTTCTAAAATTAGCATTTTCTTCAATTTTTTTCCAAAGAATACTATCAGAAAAGCAGACAGTTTGGATCCTGATGAGACGCCACGTTCTGTGGCGTCTCATCTGGATCCAAACTGTTTGCAAAGGCCTTCAAAATTTGGTTCCAGCACTGAAAGAGTTTATCTTTGCCTGTTACATTTTCAATCACATTTAAGCAGACAATATTTAAATAAATTTCGCCTTAAAATAAAGGAAATGAAACATGCCTTCAAAATTGTCAAAGCTTTCAATGATTCAAAACGTTGATAGCACATAAATAGTAACACCATTTGCACTTAAAACACTGATTAACACATACAATTTTACACATATTTATTCACGTTAATCAAAAGATTATCACACCTTAATAAAGGTTGGAGGAATAACAGGAGCCAAGACTCACACGCTCTTTATTGGATTACACGTTATAACTGATTGTGTTATATTTTAGTGTATATATGCAAATTTGTAGGTGTAAAATGGCCCCATATTTTGACCTACCAGTATTTCCACTAGAATTACAAAACTGAGTCTTTGGGGTTATTTGAATAAGGGCATACATAGTTTAAGTTTAAATGAAATCCCTCCAGCCATTCCCAACAAACTAAATTAACAAAAACAAGAAACTGTCGGAGACGGGTGATGCTCCCCAAAGGTTTTTTATGTCACAATATTGCACTATATATTCAGATAAAAGGAAACGTCTTGAGGGGCATAACTTTGGACAAAATAATACGATGGATGGTTTTGCAACTTAAAAATTTAAAAGGGCCATAACTCTCTAAACAAGAGCACCGCATAGCAGGTGCCAATGCTCAGCTGTGGGTGCTTGGATTTTGTTTTTTTGACCTTTGACCTTGAAGGTCATCATTGACCATGACCTTTTCACCACTCCAAATGTGCAGGTCGATGAGATACACATGAAAAACCAAAAAAAAAAAAAAATTGTTTTGACCTTTGACCTTGAAGGATGACCTTGACCTTTCACCACTCAAAATGTGCAGCTCCATGAGATACACATGCATGCCAAATATCAAGTTGCTATCTTCAATATTGCAAAAGTTATGGCCAATGTTAAAGTTTGACNGGCCAATAACAGACACCTAATGAACTTCTGATGGCCAATAACAGACACCTAATGAACTTCTGATGGCCAATAACAGACACCTAATGAACTTCTGATGGCCAATAACAGACACCTAATGAACTTCTGATGGCCAATAACAGACACCTAATGAACTTCTGATGGCCAATAACAGACACCTAATGAACTTCTGATGGCCAATAACAGACACCTAATGAACTTCTGATGGCCAATAACAGACACCTAATGAACTTCTGATGGCCAATAACAGACACCTAATGAACTTCTGATGGCCAATAACAGACACCTAATGAACTTCTGATGGCCAATAACAGACACCTAATGAACTTCTGATGGCCAATAACAGACACCTAATGAACTTCTGATGGCCAATAACAGACACCTAATGAACTTCTGATGGCCAATAACAGACACCTAATGAACTTCTGATGGCCAATAACAGACACCTAATGAACTTCTGATGGCCAATAACAGACACCTAATGAACTTCTGATGGCCAATAACAGACACCTAATGAACTTCTGATGGCCAATAACAGACACCTAATGAACTTCTGATGGCCAATAACAGACACCTAATGAACTTCTGATGGCCAATAACAGACACCTAATGAACTTCTGATGGCCAATAACAGACACCTAATGAACTTCTGATGGCCAATAACAGACACCTAATGAACTTCTGATGGCCAATAACAGACACCTAATGAACTTCTGATGGCCAATAACAGACACCTAATGAACTTCTGATGGCCAATAACAGACACCTAATGAACTTCTGATGGCCAATAACAGACACCTAATGAACTTCTGATGGCCAATAACAGACACCTAATGAACTTCTGATGGCCAATAACAGACACCTAATGAACTTCTGATGGCCAATAACAGACACCTAATGAACTTCTGATGGCCAATAACAGACACCTAATGAACTTCTGATGGCCAATAACAGACACCTAATGAACTTCTGATGGCCAATAACAGACACCTAATGAACTTCTGATGGCCAATAACAGACACCTAATGAACTTCTGATGGCCAATAACAGACACCTAATGAACTTCTGATGGCCAATAACAGACACCTAATGAACTTCTGATGGCCAATAACAGACACCTAATGAACTTCTGATGGCCAATAACAGACACCTAATGAACTTCTGATGGCCAATAACAGACACCTAATGAACTTCTGATGGCCAATAACAGACACCTAATGAACTTCTGATGGCCAATAACAGACACCTAATGAACTTCTGATGGCCAATAACAGACACCTAATGAACTTCTGATGGCCAATAACAGACACCTAATGAACTTCTGATGGCCAATAACAGACACCTAATGAACTTCTGATGGCCAATAACAGACACCTAATGAACTTCTGATGGCCAATAACAGACACCTAATGAACTTCTGATGGCCAATAACAGACACCTAATGAACTTCTGATGGCCAATAACAGACACCTAATGAACTTCTGATGGCCAATAACAGACACCTAATGAACTTCTGATGGCCAATAACAGACACCTAATGAACTTCTGATGGCCAATAACAGACACCTAATGAACTTCTGATGGCCAATAACAGACACCTAATGAACTTCTGATGGCCAATAACAGACACCTAATGAACTTCTGATGGCCAATAACAGACACCTAATGAACTTCTGATGGCCAATAACAGACACCTAATGAACTTCTGATGGCCAATAACAGACACCTAATGAACTTCTGATGGCCAAAAATTGTCCAAACTAAATAAATCAGCCTCGCTCTGTGAAAAAAGGGTTCAATGCATGTGTGTTAAGTTTAGTCCCAGATTAGCCTGTGCAGTCCGCACAGGCTAATCATGGACAACACTTTCTGCATAAACTGGATTTTGCAAAGAAGAGACTTTCTTAAAACGAAAAATATCATAAAAGCGGAAAGTGTCGTCCCTGATTAGCCTGTGCGGACTGCACAGGCTAATCTGGGACAACACTTTACGCAAATGCATTAAACCCCCTTTTCTCAGAGCGCAACTCAAATACAAATTTCTTATGAAATTTTTTTCAACTTACAGCCACGGCCTTTAATTAGTGAGTGTACAATCAGCCAGTCAATCTCATCAAAGAGCAAGAAATTTCTCGAACAGACACCTCATGAACTTCTTAAGGCCAAAAATTGTCCAAATTAAAATTTATCTAATTAAATCTTTCCAACTTACAGCCACAGCCTTTAGCGAGTGTACAATAAGCCAGTCCATCTCATCAAAGAGCTTGTCTGTGATCTCCTTGCCTCGAGTACTTTCCAGGTAGAGTCGAAGATTCTGTGTCGTCCACTTGCCCCCGTGCACTGCGTTGTAGTCATTCTAAAAACAATCTTAACCCTTTACCTCTCAGATACGCCAAAACGCGTTAGTTTTTAGAAACCCAAATTATATTAAAGACCTTTCTTTCTTAATTCAAGTTTTAATGGCTTCATGTCCAACCCTTAGATACTGACGATCGGCAAACAGCATAAAACCTGAATAGACTACGAGTTAATGGCAAGCTATTCTGGTTTTATGCTGTTTGCATATAGTCATTTTAATGAAGCTTTTGAGCGGTACAGGCTTAATAGTTAGACTATAAGATGGTTCTGATTTTCAAAATAATGAAATAACAGCGATTTCGTTTTAAGTCTTCATTAATTTCCCAGCCTCCTGACCCAATTTTTAAGACTTTGCAGACTCTGCAAAACTAGTCAGACAGACTTTGAGACAACATTAAATGTCTTACAAATATTTGGGTGTCTAACACAGTGTCTCGATTTTTTTTTTTAAAGTTCATATGTAAAAAGTACCTGCATCTGAAAGATTGACTGAATTTTTTAAATATTTCCAATTTAATAAGTCAATGTGTCTAACAGGTTCTTTCGATGTTTCATGGAGGCTCGATGAATTTCAAATCACTTTACATTGCTATCATAACCCCAATTGTCTTTTGCGCGAAACAGTTCACCTGTTCATAAAACATTTGATTTCTTAGTGTAACTATTGATTAAATTTCAGATAAATTTGGATGCAAAATATTTTTGGGTAAAGGTAAAATGTGTGACAAGATATAACCTAATCACCACACCAGTATACATTGCATAAAATAACAAGATGTGTTTGTGAAACACTATGTCCACTTTTGAGCGATTTTGACCCATAATTTGACCTTTGACCTTGAAGGATGACCTTGACCTTGACCTTTCACCACTCGAAATGTGCAGCTCCATGAGATACACATGCATGCCAAATATCAAGTTGCTATCTTCAATATTGCAAAAGTTATTGCCAATGTTAAAGTTGGCGCAAACAGACCAACAGACCAACAGACAGACCAACAGACAGACAGGGCAAAAACAATATGTCCCCCAGTATATACCGGTTGACATAAAAATAAACATGCATAGTAACAACATTCTTATGAGTGCATAAAGAGGTAATCCAACATTAATGATCTAAAACCACACACCCACCCCTGTTTTCTGTATGGAGACGTTGGTGAGATGCACAAACATGTTGTCCAGCTCATTCACGTTGGCATTGTACTTCACCGTGCAAAACCGGCTAAACCCAAGCTTGTACCTTGAAAAACACACAATATATAGATATGACATGAAAATTAAATCTACCAAAGTGAATCATGTTTTAGTAAGTCCACAATATTATTTAATTATCAACATGTTTAATGGTTTAACGAAGTGCATTTCGTTCGTGAACTATCAAAGTGGTAAATTTTCTGGCCTTTGATTATGGAAAATTAATTTGTCAATAGGGGATGTTTAACCCTTTGAGCGCTGGAACCAGATTTTGAAGGCCTTTGCAAACAGTTTGGATCCAGATGAGACGCCACAGAACGTGGCGTCTCATCAGGATCCAAACTGTTTGCTATTCTGATAGTGGTCTCAGAAAAAAAATCGAAGAAAATGCTAATTTTAGAAATTCATCAGACGACATTTTAGCAGACGACAAATTTCCCAGCATGCAAAGGGTTAAACTTTATGTGGCAATATCCAAATCTTTCTAAAAATAATGTTGATTCACCAATATTTCTCCATTTGTAATCAATTATCATTTTTATCATAGGTACTCAGATCACACAATGATGTGAATATCTGATGTCTTAACCGTATTTTCTTCGAAAACAGAAAGTCTAAATTATGTACATCATATACGGTACATAAACAAACTGACCAATAATCTAAACCTTAATGAATATATGACAAGAGCTATTGCTGCAATTGATAAATAAGCCCTTAAACTGGTTTGTCACAGAATTTCAACAAGGGGTTTGACATTGTTCGTGCTCTATTTTGAACTTCAATGTCATTGAATGACCTTTACTTTGAAGCTAGCAATATGTTTCTTGTATGTGACACATACATAGTTACTTTGAGGTGAACATTTGTGACAAGTCATACCAAAATCCTTTAAAGCATGTTGAAGTGAAGAAGTTTTTATAATGAAAAATTGTTTTCCAAGATGTCATAGAGTTGACCATTTTGAATTTTATAGAACAAATTTAGTTTTCCTCATCATGACATTGAAAAGTTTCATAAAAATCTGTCAAATGATGTAGAAGAATTTTCATTGAAAACATGGCCATCATGTAATAAACTGCAAAGACGGTTATTTAAGTATATCTTTAATCTGTGCTTGTTGATGAGGTATTAGAAATTTACATGTATCCCAAGGGGTGTTGTTTTATTAATGCACGTTTGTGGCGGCAGTAAAATGGCGCCTTTGCAACTTACATGTAGCACTTGAGAGGTCTGAATGTGGTAACCAACACGTAGAGTCGCAGGTCGAACTTCTTTCCACCAATCAGGAGGGGGTTGTCGATGTACTTAGAGATAACGTAGGTGTCCTTAGATGTGGGCGGAACAAAACTGAAATCAGTGGAACGCGGAATCTTGTTGCAGAGAAAGGCTGATGGTTTCAAGTAGAAAAAAAATCTAAAAACTATTTTTTATGAATGTCTTACCCACGAAAATGCCAAACATGGGTTAAAATCTTCAAAATGATAATCTTTTGGTAACATTTTTATTGCTTTTATACCGCATGCTATGGCTGGCGATGCCTTTGGACTAAACAATCATTTTAATATATTGTACACAGTGATAATTATACATACTTGCTAGTTTTGCTGTCTCTTGACCATTTCTTCAACTGTGACAGTTTATTCACCAGGAAGATTCCAATACCTCGGGCTGAAATCAAAAGCAATTAAATGAAGACACATGAGATATGTGCAGAAACAATATTGTCAAATCAGTCTCAGAAATCCATACAGGATGGTTCATGAAGATCACAATCCTGAAATATAAAACATTTTATGAAACAGGTATTTATACCACCACAGAATTTTACAGCATAAAGATACATATACCATAAGCTTTTTAGTAAAATGAAAAACTTATGATTAATGCTAAAGAAATAATTACAAAAACTGAAATAAAGTAATCATAGATGTTGATGATTAGCCTTTGTGCTCCATCGAAGTTATATCATTACGTAAATTGCGTTGAAAACAAAGTAAGCTAATTTCGTTTAATTTATTGGTACTGCGGCTTAATGACTCATTTTCTGCTAATCGACTGGATATGATATATATAATCAGAAGGCATACTTATGATCTTTGAGAAACTCCTGTAAAACAATTGGTGAAAAAATGTTACTGCGAAAACTAGATATAGTTAAATGAAACACCATCTTCGACACTGAAATCTCATGAAAACATTGTGTATTTTGCACTGAACATATTGAAAAGCATCTATTGCTTTTTTTATAAAATGCATATTGTCAAGTATTTTATCACATTTACGATCAATTCATAAACCTTGTATACAAAGATCATCAATAAAACATCTGGCAAAACATTACTTCAGTTTTCATGGATATAGAGAACATATCCAATATTTAAATAATGAATTGATACATGTATGTGAATGATGGATCACTTAATAGGGGATCTTAGTAACACAGATTACCATTAATGTTAATGAGAATGCAAACACAAACTGCAAGTTTGAACACTTGATCAAAGGCTCTTCTTGTCCGCACAGGCTAACCAGGGTCAACACTTTCCGCCTAAACTGGATTTCTGTTAAGAAGAGATTTCCTTTAACCTAAAAAGTCCATAAAAGCGTAAGTGTCGTCCCTGATTAGCCTGTGCGGACTGCATAGGCTTCTATGAGACAACACTTATCGCAAATGCATTAAGCCCAGTTTTCCCAAACTGAGGTTCATTTGATCAAAGGCTATTCTTGTGATACCTTTCCCACTAGGCTTCATGATCCACGTTGTGTTTGGATTCTTTCTGAACTCCTCCACAAACAGGTTGTAGTCTGCAGGCAATGTGTACGTATGTGGAATGAAATCTGCAACAGCAAATATTTATATGGCATTTTAACAGCGAATGCGTAAAATGCATTTGTAAACATACACCTTTAATGTCTTACTACCTGTGCATAAATATGTGTGTGATCTATTTTTATGCAAATATTATTTGACGTGTTGTCCTAATGAACATGAACTATAAGAGCTGTCCCAAGACAGAGTGCTAGACTATTCTTTCGCTTTGATAGCACAATGTACATTTTCTGTCAGTCATCTGATAGGGTAACCACAAAGACATATTTGATGTTGAATATATGTGGTAGATTGCTACATTGACGCCAACATGTGTATGAGAGGAAAAGCTTGGACTATTCTGTGATAAGTGGAGCTAAACATTTCTTTATCTGTAAAGTAACTCAATTTTCCTGTATTTATTCTGAATATTTAATGACTTGTTTTTAAAGTTAATTTAAATAATGAAGATTGAGTTCTTATTCTAAAGAAATCAATCAGCCATTTTCTTCATGTGAATTCTATCATGCAAGGTCTTCAGTGCAAGCTTTATTATAAAAGCTTTCCAGCTTAAAAGAAAATCTTAGTGAATAAAAGTCATTTTATTTTGTATAAATCATGTAAGTATGAACACAAATGAAAGAAAAGGTAAACATAGTTTGAATAAAACTTTAAAATCCCATCGATAAAATGTGCTTATTTCTGTCGCAAAAAAACACAAAAAACTAATTAAATGTAAGCAGAATTTTTGTCCTGACCCATTGATATGGCATTATTAAACATTTCCTAGAACACACGCATCAATGTCAGTTGCAGAATAAACTAAAACATCCTTAAATATATGTGAATAATTTCCGCAGAAAAAACCCACAAATCACAACCTTAGTGAATGGATCTTTTAGAAATATCAGGCTAATCTGTGACGACACTTTACCTGCATGCATTAAGACCTATTTTTTCAGAGCACTGCTCAGTTGTTCCATTTTGAGTATGTTTTGTTTTTTTCCACATGAATTTTGCCCAGTATTCTCAGAGCCCCGCTTAATTTCTTAAACTAGTGGATAATTTCATCAAAAGAAACAACTGACCTAAGTGAATGAAGCGGCCAGTCTCATCTTTCTCTGCCAGAGGGTTATTGTCCTTGTCTAGCTCCTTCCTGTATCGCTTGATGTTCTTCACCATCAGGTCCTTCCTAGTCAGCTCAGAATGGTTGGGGAAGTGATTAATCACTCTGAAGATAAGTGAAGTGATTAATCACTCTGAAGATAAGTAAAGTGATTAATCACTCTAAAGATAAGTGAAGTGATTAATCACTATGAAGATAAGTGAAGTGATTAATCACTCTGAAAATAAGTGAAGTGATTAATCACTCTGAAGATAAGTGAAGTGATTAATCACTCTGAAGATAAGGTGAAGTGATTAATCACTCTGAAGATAAGGTGAAGTGATTAATCACTCTGAAGATAAGTGAAGTGATTAATCACTCTGAAGATAAGTGAAGTGATTAATCACTCTGAAAATAAGTGAAGTGATTAATCACTATGAAGATAAGTGAAGTGATTAATCACTCTGAAGATAAGTGAAGCGATTAATCACTCTGAAGATAAGTGAAGCGATTAATCACTCTGAAGATAAGTGAAGTGATTAATCACTCTGAAGATAAGTGAAGTGATTAATCACTCTGAAGATAAGTGAAGTGATAAATCACTCTGAAGATAAGTGGATAGATCAGATCTGACATGATTTGTCATTTCATACCATTTTTTATTTGACACATTCAATAATTTTGATAGAAAGCAGGTTCATGATTTGCTTTAGCATAATCTACAGTTACAGGCTTTGGAAATCTGGGTTGTTTTAAATGCTAGAAGAAATTGTGTGAAATTTACACTCTATTATAGTCTCATCTTTAAAATAAGAATATTTTTTAAATAATTTATTTTGAGCAAAATTTGCCTTTTTTATGATTTTTAAACACTTAATCAATTTACAATCTAAATAAAAAACTAAATATCAGAGAAATTTCCATTTAACATGGTCCTGTTGGAACAAAGTGTAGAAACTGGGGAATGGACGCTTGAAGATTGTAACGTATTTTGAATATTTAAGAATAAAATTATTTATTTCCGGACAAAGAAATGATTATAATTATGCCATCATTTTCAAATAATGTTTTGTGAAATAAAGCTAAAACACTTGAAAGCATACCTTTTATTGCACCATAAAGGTACTATTTTTTTTTATTTTTTTTTTGCTAATTCCGTGAAGACAGGACACGCCTTAACGAAACCCATATGGGCCCAATATACCTTCACAATTAACTGGTGGAAACCGAGTTTAAAATCAACTTAACTTTACCAACTTCTCTGTTTATGCAAACATATATTTTCAATACAAATCAAATATTCTTTGAGTTAAAATATTCAACTGATTTTCGAATATTTGTTCCCATCCCTATTATATACATGGCGAAACATTTTGCCATAATAATTTGCATTAAAAAATGTTATATTTGTCATGTTCTTAAATAAAAGAGAAGACAAAACTAAGATGTATTGATAACTTGGTAAAAAAAGGTGAACACAATGTAAACAAACTGCTATCCTTTACAGTTGATTTATTTAAAACACCTACTGGTCATCCTGAAGTCTGTAGCCACTGTCCACACTGAAAACATTGCGTACGCTCTGCACATTGGCCCTGTGGATGGAAATGAATTTCATTAGTGATGATACACATACTGGTAGTAATATTCATTTCTATCTATCTATCTATCTTCTATTAAGGTCGAACCCCTCCTGAGGACATAGACCAGTCGCGCGTCATTTCTTCAGTATGAAGGGAGCTAAATGAGGATGATGATTACAGAAATAATCTACAACCACACAATTGGGAAAACTTTTCAGTAAATTTGATACTCAGTAAATAATCATTCTGCAATATTTTCTACCAAATATGTTCAATAGAAGTGATAATAAGTCAACAATCCATCAAATGTTCACTAATGATATTGATTTAATTATGTGACAGTAGGACCTAAAACTAAAGTACTTCAAAGCCAGTTGAACACACCATCATAAAGCATGACAATGCAGGAAATACTACTAAAACAATAGAGTACTAGGCGGCTCACCTGAGTTTATATTTTTAAGAATTTTCAAATAATATTAATGTATTTGTAACCTAGTAACCAGAAATTCTGAAATCACATGAACCTGTTTCAAAAACACACAATATATCCCTAGGACATATGTTTTGATCAAGATTCATGTTGCTTTGGCATCTCCAGACTAAGTCATTCAACGGAACAAGTTTGAGAGAGATCCACCCAGTAGATAAAGCAGAGCTTGAAACACAAGCTTTGGGACAAGCTATGTATCGTATCGGGTGCAGGATCACGTGACTTTGTGGGGTTCACAATTAAACAATAATGGATATAAACACACCAGTAAGTGGTGCTTTTTTTCAAATAGCTTTTTTAAAACAAATTTTCTTAAGAATTTCAACTAGTGCATAAAAGGCAGTTTTTTATGCTGCTTATGGCAATGTTAAATACACCATAATTTAAATTACTTTATTAAACAAGCCTGTGTTTTTGGTCGAAAATTTGATGTGTACAGCATTCATCATACATGCTATACGTCCCGGATCGTCCGGGACAGTCCCGGAAATGCATACCCTGTCCCGCAGTCCCGGAAATCTGTCAAATGTCCCGGATTTTATTAAAACCTGTATGTTCCTTATCTTAGCATGCAAATCTGTGCTTGCCACTAATATTGCGTCGTCTCCAAAGCAATGCCTGTCCGATTAGGCAATTACGCTACGTGTCAAAATCGATCAATTAACGGGGGGTCCTATTATCTTGTCGATTGTCTCGCAATCACAGTCAAACAAAAGGGGTTAATAATTCGTTGTGAATTGGCGTGCTCAAATTTGATGGCTGTGTAGTTTTAACTGATTACGCGATGCACATTAATGAATAAATCCAGTTTCACCCGGATTTTCGCGGTGTCTGATTCATTCACACCCATAATGCGACAAACAACACGCCTTTACGCTCAGCGCATACAATGTAAGTTGTAACAGTTTGACGTCATAGCTTACACCGCGCGTGCCACCCATGACAACTTCTGCATTCATCACCCGTGTTACACGCAGTCCACGTTTTAAGTGTACAGTGACTGAAAATTAAATCAGCACTGAACCATCTCATTTTTATATAGATGCGCTCTTTTCTTACACGAAAAACACGTGGCTTATATCTAGAAACGGAAGAAGTAATGTTTAATTTGACGTTAATATATCTTGTGTATTTCGGATAGGCTTTCGGACTAAGCAATTAACAATGTTAATTATAATTTATTCTTCTTGTTTAAATAATGTTTTTTTTTTTGTGCATTGATCTTATGGATGTTAAATTTGTTTATTCCAGGTAAGTTACATAAGTAATTTAACTAATTGGATATCGCGAAAAAATGCGTACCAAAAATACATATATGACTTCATATATCGCATATATGTATACATGTCCCGGAAAATCGGCAAAAGTCCCGGAAAATTGAGCACAATGTCCCGGAATCGGTCCGAAAATTTATGGCATTCATGTACATGGTCATGCTTCACGCAATGTGAAATTTTGGCACTGATTTCAGACGTATTTAAAGATTTATTTTTAAATCTTAAGATATCGGCAAAAAAAAAGTTCTTAACAGTGTGTTTACATTCTGGCCAGCCCGTGTGTAAACCCCTGTGAACCCTGTTGATCCTGCACCCTTTGTACTGATAAGTGCAATACATAAAAAATACCAATAAAATTGCCAGTCATCATCAGGTCCAACAGGGATCCATCCTCTGGCTTCAAAGTTATTAAGAAGAACTGACTTGTCCATATCGCACGCATACTTCAGCCTGGCTGTCTGTTTCCCGCTCATTTTGGCTAGCTTCTTTGACTTCTGCTCACTAATAAAATAATGTGTATATTCAAATTAAAGATTTTCAATTGTGTTGACATTTTATTTGGATGTACCGATATTTTGATGACAAAATAAACTTTTCTAATCAAACATACACCGGTATGTGAAAACAAAATTATTATAAAAATCTTATATTGAAAGAGAAAACATAATATTAATTTATCTAACAACTACAGAGCTCCAGATACTTTCATAATAAGCATTCACACCGCCGTTAATCACAGACACCACCTCTTTTTTGAGATGCATTAATAAACAAACCAATTTTACCTCTGAGTTGGGGCTAAGGACCAAAAGTTTCTTAAATATAAGGAGAATTCTACAGCCTACTACAGAGTGAGAAGGTTGTATATGCTTTTTCAACATATTTCGCAGTAATTTTAAAATGGTGCAATGTAGTGTGATTCCGAGATTATATATTCACATTAGCATGAATACTGACAGGAAAATCTTATGAGACGTTTTTTTTGTTCTGCATTGTTTTCAACAATTCTCCTTCTTGAATTGATTATTGAAATTGAATAATTGATGGATGATAGGTTATGCGCCATGGATGGGCATTGTTTTTTAACCGTTTAAATAAGTCTGATTGGTGATACGATTGCATAATAAAACATCTCCATTATAAAATCACTTCTAAATAGAAAACAATGATCTTTTGCGGTAAATATTTGAAAATATTTACCAAGATTTCTCGTAGGTAACTTAGGACGCCATTTGTAACAGGAAATATCTACAGTTATAACAATTGCAAAAAAAGGATACATGCTACTAAATCATAAATGCTTCCCATAGAATAATGCCGGTATTTGTTTCCGAAGATCACAAATAAAAACAGGAGCTGTCGTCATTTTTCCTTTTTTGGGGGGAGAGTTTCTCGAATTTGTTATATTACAAATTGTTTGAATAGCAAAGGAAAAATGATGTAATTAATAGTTGCAATCAAATAATTTAGCATTTTAATAACTTGCAAAATATCCATTTAGACACGTTAACATAGATTTTTTTTAATTAAATTATAATGACGGCTAAGCTAGAGGAAATCCGCTCATGAAGTCAAAACGATATTTTTTTTATAGAATGTAGATATGCTTGCAGTTTTATCACAACAGCTCGATTCGTGCTCCAGACATTTTGCCAAAACCTTGTTCTATATTTAGTACTAACGACCATGACCATGATAACACATAATCGTTCGAGTTTGCAAGAAATCCCACAAGCCCTTTCTTAGAAACAAATAATGTTTAACCTAGCTCGAACACCGACCCCGACGCCCACGCGAATAAAGCAGTTTACATTTTCTTCGAAAAGTCGCGCTACATGATTTTTTTAATCATATTAATATGTATTTAATGGACTGTTTCAACGAGATGAAACGTAACAGAAGTCATAGAGTTTTAGTGAGCATATTCAACTTAAATGAAAAGATAATTTTAGCTACGATGAAGTTTATATGATCCGCGCTCTGGCAAAACCAGACTTTATGCATTTCGTTGAAAGGTCTCTTTTAAACGAAAAACCTGTCTAGGTGGAAAGTATCGTTCATGATAAGCCTCTGCGGACTGCACAGGCTAATCTGGGACGACACTTAACACACACGCATTTAGCCCGGATTTTCCCAGAGCGTGGCTCAAATCTATGTTCATACACAGTCAGTTGCTTATTATGTTGTTGTTTTACCTCTCGTTATACATTCAGCATTATTTAATAATACATTTTTTTTTTTAAACGGGTAATATTTTCCCTTTCTTAAATGGGCCTCCCATACACAACTGAAAGGCGACAAAGCCAATGCAAAAAAGCAAGATCTTATTTTCACATTTTTGTTATTTGACCTTATACGCTGACGAGTTGATCCAATACTCAAAAGCTGTATTTGCATTTTCCAAACTATTTTATGGAAAAAAACAGACGTTTGTTTCATAAATGTGAAGGATCAATACGTTCCATTTGTTGGACGTGTCTGACATATTTATGTCTCATAAAGTGCTTACTAATACTTGGTAGGGATGGCAAGGGTAACGAATTCATAGAAATCGGTCGGTTATGTAAAAATGCGTTCACGTGAACGATACTTATTTAAAAAAAAATGAATTCTTGGTACTGATGTACTGATGTTAACTTCTATCCATATTTAGTACGACCCACACAGCTTAGACATCCTGCTTACATAATTACATTCGACGAACGGCGCGATTAAATTTATCCGACCTGTATATATGTTTATCAATTATAAATCAAAACTGCTTTCATAGCTTAAATCGGTTTTCGCTGAACGAAGAAAGAGGATAGTCAAGGTAACATATTTTGAAAGATATGATGAATCTAGTCGTGCAGTTGAAAATCGATTAAACGCAATTGGGTATAAGGAGTGTTATTTATTATATACAATATCATATTTACAATTTGTGACATTGTACTTTTCCAATTAGGGGTTGGGGTGGATTGGGGGGGGGGAGAGTTTTTGGTTGATGATAAGCCGATTGTTTATTATTGGTCATCAAACATATAGGTTGTTAACCACTCTGTTGACTGACCAGGCAGGCGACTACGGGAGAATANCCCCCCCCCCCCGAAAAAAAAAAACACAAAAACATTCGAATTTGACCTACAATAAAGCAAAAATGTCACAACATATACATATTTATTTTAAGTGAACGTCATCAAATATTAATCTTAATCGAACACGTACTAAATAAGTACCCATTTATGGAAACTCCATTTCATGTATGTCAATCCAGTTCTCTGATGACAGATTGGAACATGTATCTCATCGAAAGCCCATACTATCTGTCCATTGAACTTTCCTTAGGTTACCAAGGGTTCAAGGTCGTGTCTTTATACCCATGCTCAACTGTTCACAAAATGTTTTATTTCATTTGGATTGGGTAATTTTCATGCAGGAGGGAAAGTTCGTTAGGTGTGATAGGAAAGTTGTGTAATACATGTGTTGCACGTGCGTTACGAGCTTGTGTTTAACAACATGGCTGCATGTGCGATAGACAAGTCTGCAATCGTCTTATTGCGCATACACGCGTTTTTTTTTTAATATTACACGAAATATGTTTGCTTTTTTCGATCATATTGTCCTAAGAAAATAATAATTTGCAAAAGAAAATCAATCTTGAACTTAATAATAGTGAGATTGACACACATTTCATTTCAATAGTCTCCCTTAGTACTCAACCAACAGTTATCGTTTCGGGGCATTTTTCCAAATATCCGTTAGCATTTCGTTACACAGGGGGCTGAAACGGCGTTGGGATAGTATACTATAGTGTGTTTTGACCGAACATGCCCAAATCCAAATTAAATATAATAATAGTAATTTAGATTTTGGGCATTTTCGGTCAAAACACACTATAGTATGCTATCCCAACACCGTTCCAGCCCCCTGTGTTTCGTTAGATTATTTCGAGTACTTGTCACGGGATCATAATAGGTTTAAATAAAACATGTGGCGACTGTTCACTGTTGTATATTATTTTACGGCAGAATCACAGGCGCTCGATGAAAATGACTCAATCATTCGACTATCAGTTGTGACTTTTTGTTTTAAAGGGACTGTCCACTAGATTTTGGCATGTATTGAAGCATGTCATTAAATGCTCTATATTGTTAAATTCAAACATTTGACCTAAAAATCTGCAGTTAAAAAAACAAGAATACAATTTAAAAAGGGAAAAAAAAGTAAACCTCATCAGGGCTCGAACCAGTGACCATCGGGGTCCTGGAGTAAAAACCAATTAGACCGCTCGGCCATCCTGACAAGTATGTACGATAGCCGTATTTTATACCATATATAAGCAATCCTCGTAGTTTTACAAAATATAGCGACAATAACAGAACTTTCCAAATTATTAAATCGTTTCGCGTCGAACGACGCTTTATGATTTTGAGGTTTTCAAATCGTCAAAAGATGCATATAATGGATATTTAAGAGCATTGTAAATGGTCAGTATTACTATTTCCTCAAAAATATCATAACAAACGCGAAAATTTGCGAATATGAAACAACTTTTTTTAATTTTGTCAATTTACCAATCTGTTGGACGGCCCCTTTAATGTAGCTGCAGCCGTGATTTTTATAAACCTGTTTATTATAATGCATACAAATACTAAATCAATAAAAATCTTCCGACAAAACGTCTTCAAAAAAGTTAGTTCGACTATGTATATAGATATTGACATGCATAGGCTAATCTGGGACGATACTTTGCGCTTATGCATTAAACCCCTTTTCACAGAGCGAGGCTCAAATGTTACTCGTTCAAATGAACATGATTAGCCCTTTGAGCGCTGGAACCGAATTTCGAAGGCCTTTGCAAACAGTTTGGATCCAGATGAGACGCCACCGAACGTGGCGTCTCATCAGGATCCGAACTGTTTGCTATTCTGATAGTATTCTTTGGAAAAAAAATCGAAGAAAATGCTAATTTTAGAAATTCAGCAGACGACATTTTAGCAGACGACAAATTTCCCAGCATGCAAAGGGTTAAAGTATCGTCATTTACATTTGTTTACACAGTTTTATAAGTCTTCAGGTAGAATAAGACTAGACCGTATATTATGCAAACCGACGTAATAAAGGCGTATGTGCAAAAAGTTAAATTCAGTTTTGTTCTCTGTCCTAACGTGAAATTGCATACATGAAGCTCCCCATGTATACGTTACTGAAATTTGGTCTTGCTACTGCATTTCGATCCTGTCTTAGATGTGGAAAGCCGTTGTCTTCTCTTCTTTTTTTGGAAGCCTGCGCTCATACAAGCGGATTTGTAATATACCACTTACAACTTACCCAAGCGTGTATTTAAAAAGATTAGATCCCCATTGTTTAAAACAATAGAACCAGAACCGAAAACATGAAACCCACGTCGCTTAACTGAAATAATCAACAATCAATGTGTAGAATATGACAAAAGCAAGTGGGCAAAAACGGTTGGATCATTGAAAAAACATTATTATTTGGAAGATAAGAAACACTAATTGTGCATTTTTATGTTGAGTCGAATGTGCAGTTGATCGGGTAGTTAACGCTTAGTTGTTAATTGTGTATTCTAATTGGCAATCTTCAAGTGCAAACAATCAAATACACGGCTGATGGGATTAACCAAGAGACTGAAGCCATCGAACCAATGATGCCCTTTCGAGAAATGAAGTTGTGGTTGACACGACTTATGCAGAAGGGGCATCAAAGAAAATGTATCGCCATAATCGTACTTATATTTGTATTAATGTACGTGGCGATTCAACGATATACTATGTTGCGAAATCGGGACGTCTTAAATATGAGTGCTTTACATACCAGTCTGTTTGACAAAAACGAAGAACATGGAGGAGCTGACTTTGACAATATTTCACGTTTGGTAGACATTCCGATGAATTTCAATTTCACGCACAAAGAATACCTACCTGACAAAATAATACTATGGTTTAATCCGCCGCCATGGATAGTAAGAAGAAATAAAGTGGAATTTATGCTCACGTGCGAATATAACAACTGTTTGCTATCAGAAGATAAACACGACGTTGAGAGAGCCAATGCGGTGATTTTTGCAATAGCTGGTGCTGGTATGGGTTCCAAACCACCTCTTGCGCGTGCCCAGAGAAACCCGAACCAAGCCTGGGTATTTTATACCTTAGAACCGCCAATGAACCTTCGTCAAAACGATTTCAGGTCGCCATTCTGGTTGAGAACAATGAACTGGTCAATGACATACCGCTTTGATTCCGACGTTCTGGCTCCATATGGGACTTTTAGAACGAGGAAAGATATCCCCAAGCGAGATTATAAAACTGTGTTTAGAAGAAAGACGGGCATGGTAGCCTGGGTAGTCAGTCATTGTGACGCAGAAAGTGGACGCGACGAATACGTGCATGACCTTAGACGGCACGGCGTGGATGTAGACATTTACGGGGCGTGTGGTAATAGGGGACAAATCAGTGAAAACGCCATAGAGCAATTGAACAAGTATAAATTTTTCATATCTTTTGAAAACGCGCTTTGCACCGATTACATTTCTTGCAAAGTTTTCAAAAAGTTTAATTTGGATTTGATACTCATAGTTCGTGGAGGTGCCGACTACACGCGTCTCATGCCGCCCGGAACCTACATAAACACCGACGATTTTCCGACGACGGCGGACCTCGCAGCCTTCATACTGAAGTTGAGTTGGAACTTTGTCTTATATACCCGCATCTTGTCACAGAAGGAACGCTATGAGGTGCTTAACGAGGACGAGTTTGGGTATCCGTATGCCATGTGCGACCTCTGTCGAAGGCTGAACGCTTTAGACAAGTATCGCAAGCAGTATGATGACATGAGAGATTTTCTGGAGGCCCCTCAGTGTAGGGCACCTAAAGATGTCAATGTAACCAAGAAACGGACATATTCGCCGAAGCATGTGTATCTTGAATATTGACATTGGTTTATACGTGCAGTTGTAAAGAAACTGTAACATGCGGATAATAGATTTAACCGTTTTGATCAAGTGAGCTAAAATGTAAAGCATGTTTAACATAACATTACACATACATGGATAAGTATTTGACCCGCGTCATACGAAAATGGTTCTTATGTCATATGCAACCAGCGTAGATCCAGCCAGACCAGCCTGCGCAGACGCGAATTCTCGTCAGAAGGTACCCTGTCCGTTAATGAGCCCACGTAACCTTGCGTGACCTAATAGCGGACAACGTAGCTCCTGACCAGACAGTGCGATTGCGATATGACATAAGACCCATTTTCGCATGACGCGGCTCATTTGATACAGCAAACTTCACATTTAAATGTTAGCTTTAAAAACTTGTTTGTGTATTGGGTATAAATCAATTACAAAAAAAAAATCATTTGAAATATTTCGAGTGTCATGTTCATTATACTTAATAATAAGTTAATATAAACAAACATTTTGGAGGTTGACTCATACTTACAAGTTTTCTTCAGTTGCTGATAGTTGCATACGTCAATAAAGAATTTAAACGAACGCAAAGTTCAATTATAACGATTTGTCTTTAGTGAATAATAACAATATCATTTAACGCGGTTAACTAGGCTTAACCTTGAGAATTTTGTCATTATTGGGATCCTTAAACTACGAATGTAGAACTATTTGCGTGAAAGTTTACTAAAGCCTCCGTGGCGGAGTGGTGTCCAGCGCAATACTTTTAACGTATACTACTGAATAGAAAATCTACATTTTAAACGAACAATCATTATTGCTATACATGTGTTCAATACTATCTATTAAAAAACATATATCTTCACAACCTTCACCACAAAAATTTCCTGTTGCGAGAAAACATTTTAAATCTTAAGGAAGACTCATTCACAGCACGACGCGATCACGCAAGCACGCGTATTCTTCGTGAGGTTGCACATTACCACCATGGTTCGTGAACTTTCCTTTGAATATTTCGTACTTTTTAACCTCAACCCGACAACACGGCACAGTGTATTCGCACGCCATACGATACATAAAAATGGGCCGCGTTCTGTGAAAAAAAAAGAGTTTACTGAATGTGCGTAAAGAGTCGTCCCAGATTAGCCTGTGCATTCCGCACAGGCTAATCAGGGACGACACTTTCCTCCTTAACTGGATTTATTTGCTAAGAAGAGACTTGCTTTAAACGAAAAATATCATAAAAGCGGAAAGTGTCGCCTCTGATAAGCCTGTGCGGACTGCAGAGGCTAATCTGGGACGACAATTTACCCACATGCATTAAATCCCTTTTTCACAGAGCGAAGCTCAAACGTTATATTTAATCGGAAACACAATAAAATGGGCCGAAATGATATCAGCTTGCCATTCGCTGAATCAGTGTTAACAATACTTTATTCTAAAAAAATCATTACGAGGTCTGAAAATTACATGTTTACGAAGAAGGTTATGTCATCAAATATACATGTACGTTTCGATAATTGCGAATGTATGTTAAAACCATTGTGCTATCACATATATTTTTTATTTATCACATTATATTACATTAATGTTTGACTGACCATGTTAAATATTAAAATATAGCATTATATAAACGCTCAACTGTGTGTGTGTTTGATTGTGGAGTGCGATGAGGTGGGTGGGGGAAACCACTTTACATTGCTGTTTTAACCAATGAAAGTCAATATCATGGGCATTATAGATATTCGTGTTCTTAATATGTGTTTCATTTTATTAAACTTAACAGATACTACAAATGCGATAAAATAACTAATCAACCAGATCAGAATCAATCAGAAATGCTTCTTACAACTGGTTCGTAAAAGGATCTCTTTTTTAACAACTTTTTTTTTCTACTCAGAAGGCTAATTTGTTTTCTCGAATCAATCAATTTATTGTAAAGTGGCAATTACAGTTGATTAATAACGAAAAACATTTCCTCAAGGTACGGGATTTATATTCTTAAATAAATCCAAATTTCTTGTGAAAAATCGCCGACATCTGAGTTCTAGTGAACTGTATGGAAAAAAAAACCTTCCTACATGTGTTGCAAGTCTGACACAACACTAACAGGGTGCGTGCCAAGAGCTAAATACTGGTTCTATCACAATGGCTGCCAACGCCTATTTAGACAGACGGCGAAGCGCTCGAAACTCAGACACATCGTACTATGGATGATCTATCGCCGCCCATGTTCACACGACCGCTTCGGCTGATCGGGATTTCGAAAAGTATGGCGCACCCTTCAAGTCAAAAGAAATTGCACCGCAGTTACATTTGATCAGACAATGACTATGTTGTCAGTCAAGGACTGAGTTTTCAGTCAATGACTGAGTTGTCAGTCAAGGACTGGGTTGTCAGTCAATGCCTAAGTTGTCAGTCAAGGACTGTGTTGTCAGTAAATTACTGATTTGTCAGTAAATTACTGATTTGTCAGTAAATGACTAAGTTGTCAGTCAAGGACTGAGTTGTCAGTCAATGACGGAGTTGTCAGTCAATGACGGAGTTGTCAGTCAAGGGCTTAGTTGTCAGTCAATGACGAAGTTGTCAGTCAAGGACTGAGTTGTCAGTCAAGGATTGAGTTGTCATTCAATGACTGAGTTGTCAGTCAAGGACTGAGATGCCAATCAAGGACTGAGTTGTCAGTCAAGGACTGAGTTGTCAGTCGAGGGCTGAGTTGTCAGTCAATGACTGAGTTGTCAGTTAAGGACTGAGTTGGTCAATTAGGAAGGCATGATTTGCAACTGGACAGTTTCTATGAAGCCTACCAAATTTTTGGACGGCATATATTGAAGCCGAGTGTTTTTTTTCTAAATGAGTGCATTTATAAAACAATAAGGCCAATACCAACAATAGTTAGTGCAATAATTAGTAGTAAGCCAGTTGAAGAGATCAACTGGTCAGCCACATCTCCGCTACAAGGACATCTGCAAGCGCGACTTTAAAGCCATCAACATAACCCCCATCACCTGGGAAGCGCTTGCCCGTGGCAGATGCAAGTGGAGACGCGCTGTTCATGTTTGACTGGAGGTTGGAGCTGAGAGGATCCGCCAGCTTGCCAATCACAGGCGCACACAGAGAAAGGGCAGACACTTGCTGCCGGCTGTCAAATCCGCCCTTATATGCGCAAGGTGCGGCGGAGACTGCCACTCCCGAGTGGGTCTGAACAGCCACTGTAAACGCTGCAAAAGAAACCCACAGCCTCAAGCAACGTGACCTTATAGCTCTTCTTGAATGCGTTCAGCTTTTATGAGTACATACGTACAGCTCAACCCGAAGGGTCAATAGCTGGGAGTTGAATTATTGCAACTACTTGACCCCAAATAAACAATTATGACATTCTCGAGGGCGCAAGTCCATTGTCCATCGAGACTAACGTACGCCCACAATATTATAAAAGAACGTTCGCCTGGATTTGACCATGAAATACCTTCATTCATCAAACCCATCAGACCGTATAACAATAAGTAAATGGTCAGTATATGGCCAGACATACCGTCTCTGTCCGTGTATTTCGAAGTTTAAGAGGTCAGTATCTATAACGATTTGTTGGAGGCGTTGAAATTTTACCTTTTCTACAGCCAAAACTTGATCTTGAGAAGTGCGAGTGGCACAGGGGCTTAGGTAATGGGGGGCAGGGGGGGGGGCGACCGCCCCCCAATATTTCGGCTCGTCATCGTTATATAAATAAAACGTAAAATCTCCAAAAAAATGCCGCCCCAAAACCAGTATTTTTATAATCACGCGCAGTCAGTGCAGAAGCCATGTGTCCCCTCTCCGTCTGCTCTGAAGTTGCCAATAGTGATGTGTCAATATCCCTTGTTAGGTGTCATAAACTAGGGGCCGGGGTAAATGTCATTGAGTTAATTGTTTTATTGTTCTTTTCCGTGATTGCACTGTCGGTGTTTTGATTAAAGGGGCCGTCCAACAGATTGGTAAATTCACTAAATTGACAAAATTAAAAAAAGTTGTTTCATATTCGCAAATTTTCGCGTTTGTTATGATATTTTTGAGGAAATAGTAATACTGACCATTTACATTGCTCTTAAATATCAATTATATGCATCTTTTGACGATTTGAAAACCTCAAAATCATAAAGCGTCGTTCGACGCGAAACGATTGAATAATTTGGAAAGTTCTGTTATTGTCGCTATATTTTGTAAAACTACGAGGATTGCTTATATATGGTATAAAATACGGCTATCGTACATACTTGTCAGGATGGCCGAGCGGTCTAATTGGTTTTTACTCCAGGACCCCGATGGTCACTGGTTCGAGCCCTGATGAGGTTTACTTTTTTTTCCCTTTTTAAATTGTATTCTTGTTTTTTAACTGCAGATTTTTAGGTCAAATGTTTGAATTTATCAATATAGAGCATTTAATGACATGCTTCAATACATGCCAAAATCTAGTGGACAGTCCCTTTAA
>VMBQ01002597.1:30972-54979 GCA_007657795.1 Dreissena rostriformis | reverse complement strand
TTAAAGGGACTGTCCACTAGATAAAGCGTCGCGCGACGCGAAACGATATTTTGGGAACCTACGAGGATTGCTTATATAGCTAAAAAATACATCCGCTTTAAACATGAGCGTCCGTGGTCGAGTGGTCTAAACAGGTAGCTTTTTACTCTAGGACTCCAGGAATCCGGGGGTCAGTGGTTCGAGCCCTGTTGAGGGTTATTTTTTTTTTCCTTTTTTTTTAAATTGTATTCTTGTTTTTTTACTGGAGATTTTTAGTTCAAATGTTTAAATTTATCAATATAAAGCATTTAAAGCATTTAATGACAAGCTTCAATACATGCCAAAATCTAGTGGACAGTCCCTTTAAGCGTTTAAGCGTTTATATGGACTTACCTGTGACGCCAACGTCCACCACAAGCTTCGGTGCTTTTCAAATTTTTATTGTGCGATATGTTAAACATACAATTAATTGGAATGTAATAAATAAATTATAATAAATAAGTAAATACGCGTATTCTTTTACGCGTCAGTTGCTAAGAGGCTATATTCACTTCCGACGGTATGACCTTGACTTGACCTTGTTTTAACCGCTGTATAACGTCGTACGATATATGTGTTTAATTTATTCAATGAATTATCATTTGGTGTAGGAAACATTTATTCGTATCGCAGCATGCTCGAATTTTTACAATCGTACATCTTGTGAATATTTATATCAACGTGTGTGTAGGCATGGTTTAAACAAAACTGCATATAACAAGAATGTTGTAGTCTATAACATGTCCACGTAAACATTATATTACGTAAACACCCACTATCACGTCTACCTGTGGCCACTTGTTCAGAACCTGGAAAACATTTACTTTTTGCGAGTTTTTCGGTGGGTGTACAGACCGATATTATTTTGACATGTAATTAACCAAAGTTTGAACAAATTAAGAAAAAATCTACACAATACGTCATATAAAGTAATATAATTTCGTGTACATTATACTTAATTTCATAATATTAGTTTACAGTTTATGCAATTTATGGTCAAATATTAAAATTGTCATTGAATGTTTACAATTATGTACCAATTATATACTGTAAATATTATACATGATCATTATTACAACGCGATAAACATGGCGCAGCACAAGAACGCATATTATTATATAAATTAATTTGACTCGTGTTAATGATCCAAATGCTAGTTGTACAGTATCTACAATCATAATTATAGTGTCCCAGTCGCAAAAGCTCTACCTTAGTTCATACCATGGTACATGAATGAGGCTTAAACAATTTTAAATAACAATGACGCGCTTAAAATCATGTATACGCCACAAAGCAGTTGAACGTATGATCACGACCTTATCATTCGAACATACATTGCTCGTAACACTGATCGTGAACTTAGGAATCAAACGGATGGTGCAACAGCCCTGCGTGTTCACGATCGATGATTAACGAACCGCGGTTTCCTGCACTTTGGTTGTAGTTGTTTCACTAGTAGTAATAAAATATTTGGTGCATGCTTCTGTCACACTAAGACCACGCGTTGGATTAAACATTTCTGAAATATTTATTTTATTTCCCCGTTACCGCCCTTCTAGTCATTCGTGGAATGCTGGTGTGAACACGGTGGGGAAACATAAGCTCCCGTCACTTCCTAGTATAAATTTCTAAATTATCCATTAAATAACTCTAATATGCCAGATATAAATGAAAGTATGTCTAAAATATGTGAGAACAGTTAAACTATTTGACAAAGTTATATGCGTTTTTTCTTGTTCTATATACTCTCATCATTGTTCTTTTATTGACTACTGGCGTTTCGGCATGGCATCTTTATCAAAACATGGAAACATATATTGAATATTGTGTGAAATAATAATGGCAATCGAAGAAAAATTATTAGAGTACGGTACTGAAATAGTAGTGTACATATATCCCATATTATTTTCCATAAATAAAGAAACGCATAGTGTAATAATGTTCCTCTCCTTCTGGTTCATAAGGTTAACTTTGTGTATAATTGTAGGCACATACACAATAAAAATAACTCTTTCCGGGATATTTGCCTTTATCTTGTTTTACTTGGTTTATACCCCTTTTTAAAAATTATTAAAACTTTTTTTGTTCAAACAATAAAGGTAAGTTTTTGTTCAAACGTTATTGTGTGTAGCCTTTTGAGACATATGAAAGGCAACATTAAAGGGTGGCGTTGGCATTAAAGGGTTGCCGACCCCCNGTACATAAAATGACAGTTAAATAGGTTTCCGGAATAAGCGGATCAGAGCGGATCCGTGGTCAAACGGTAAAACACTGGTGCCAGAGCTCAAGACAATCCTTACTCACTAACTCGTCTTTCGCATGAGATGTCCAACCGATATCCAGGGTACACGGTGCTTTATTAAGGACACTAAAAGTACCCATGGTCGTCTCCTGTACCACGCCCTACCCCCCTTACCCAACTATGTCTTCTTGGCGCGATGGCCTTAAGGAAAATCCACAATGCACTCGATAAAAATCAACTACACACATTCAAAAATGTATACATACATTTCGGCATGGTCTGTTGAAACTGGAGTTGGGCGCAACAACCAACTCGGCGATCTATAGAAAACTAAAGTTATAACTTTATAAAATAAGTATATTTCTCTATAACCTATAATCGACGGAATCACGACCTATTAAGCAACAATATACATACGCTTTGTTTAACCACCGTTTACCTATAGTTTCCATGTGTTTTATTGTTCACTTTATGAATTACGAGCCGTCGAATAGAAGCCGTACCTATTTGATTGGACATAAAGTGCGCTTCGATAGTGGTTCTATAAATGAATCTCATCGGTTACAATGGAAGACAGCTCATCGTTGTCTTCAATGCCATCTTGTCCGAAAGGCGGTGTTATTGTTCAGGTAAATTTAGTTTCGTAACATCAATTAAAAATAATGTTTCTCTTATTTTAATTTATTGTTGCTATTTTTTTGCATATGTTTACTGTCATATTAACACTTATATAGACGTATATTTTTATTGTAGAATGTAGTCGTAAATATAGACAGGAGACCGACTATCGTGCAATTTTGATGTGCAATATAAACCAATTTATTACCAGTCATAAAGAAGTAATATGGGTTGGTGTTTACAGGTCATGTATGCTGGTGTATGCTACCCAGAAGGCCACATCCGCAAAGGCCAGTTCAGACCCCCACTTCCAGGTAAATATGGTGATCCAATTCATAAATCTTTGAAACCCCTCTTACCATCTGTTGTGCCACATGCTAATGCATTATGATCATCATTAACTGTCAACCAATTTCACAGGAATTTCGCTTGTTTGAAACAAAAACTGTCCAGTCTTGTTCAGTTTCCCTTTATTTCCCAAGGCTTCAGTTCTTGAATAACAGGTATCAGATGATTTTAGCTGTAAATAAATAACTTCAATTAGTTAATATTTTAAATTTTAACTGAAAAACCGTCATAAAAATATATAATAAATGTTCTTTTTTAGTTTGTTGAATAAACAAGTTACTTGAAAGATATATCATTGTAAACAGGCCCAGAGGTTGCTGGCAAGGTGAACGATATCTGCAACACGATTCCTAACTGCAACCTCATGCCAGGGGACAATGTCATCGTTTTCCCAGAGAAGCAAGTTATGGACCACTATCAGGAGGTTATTTCCATTGACAACGCAGACAATGTCGTGCAGGTCCCCATCACGGTGTCATTGGACGTCGCTTCAATGTTGTCTGGCAGCGCACTTTCTGCATACAATGCCGTGTTGAAAGCAATCCCACATGTGGAGAAACTGCAGCGTGTGAAATGTAAGTCAACATACAAGTTAAGCTGATTTGTTTGAAGTGCAATACTTTTTTTAATGTCTTCAGTTGAAATCAAAACTCAAACAACATTTATATTAGGAAATAAAAAAAACTTTCAACTGATTTTGTAAATTGCATTTGTTTGTGTTTTTCAGCGAGCATCAATGTCCTGATAGTTGGTGCTGGCAGTCTCGGTCTCTGGACCATACGATTGGCCAAATTCCTCATGTGCAATGACAACTCTAACGTGCGGCTGTTTGTAGCCGACAACAGCATCGATAAATTGATCAATGCCCAGGAGTATGATTGCCTAGACATCATCCACTGGTGCGATGAAGACCATGAGCAGTACATCATTGAACGGACACTGGACGCCTGTCGATGGGGCGTCGACATTGTGGTAGACTTCATTAGCTCACCGAGGACAATGATGCGGTCTCTTAAAATCCTTAATAGGGTATGTATTGAAGTATAATGAGATCATTATTTAGGACGCTTTGATTGCATGGTTTACTTTCACGTTTGTTTATATATTTTAATTAAAAGTCGTATTGTACGAAAAGTGGTTTTGACAGAATAATTCCTCTTGTCCAAATTAAAAATAATAACTAGAACTTTATTGTTTTTACATTTAATGTTTTCAGGAAGGTTTGATCCTCGTTGGAGGCATTGCGATGGCAGAGGTTTCCATCAATCTCAACACGCTGGCCGCGAAGCAGCAGAGCATTGTATGCATTCCACGCGGCACAATGGACCAGGTTCGAGAGTTGGTCGAGGCTGTCGCAGACAGAAAGGTAAATTTTCGGAACCAATTCTTTCCCATGAATATAAACAAATCTAGGGGTACTGTCTATTTCTTTATGGTTGTTTTTTTTTTATCCCCCGCCAAAGGCGGAGGGATATAGAATTGGCGTTGTCCGTACATCATTCCGCCTGTAACAAAATTTTGAAAGTGACGGGGGATATCAATTCCACGAATTTGCTCGTTTTTAAAGGGAATTCATAGAATTGTAAATTATAATCAGGCGGACATACGTTTAACTGCTGCGGAAATTTGTTTAACTGCTGTAACAATTGAGATACTTTTATTTTTTTAATTGTGCCTCTTTTTTGACTTCAGCTTGAAGTTCCAGAATTCAGTGTCCACAATATGGACGAGACCAAGGAAGTTTTAAGGACCTCCAGAGCTGCCGACTGACCGGTCGGGCCATCCTTCGCTTTGGCAATTCAAGCACCACACACACACCACTGATGTCATGGACAATTACTTGTCGGTTGTGGCTAGCTCTCATTTTACACTTTAAATCAACACTTGGCACGGAATTCACACAGGCTGACAAAAAGTCGGTGTCATCTTCATCTTCGGATGTCAATGGCGTTGTCGCAGATGGAACTTGCTGCATTCTGATCTCAGGACAGGAGTGTCTGGTTGTCGTGAAATGGTAGTTTGTAAATGCTAACTTTCACGCCCATCGCACTCTGAGAAGCGGGGTGACGAAAACATATGTATGTTTTCTAAGTGCAATACCACTCTGGATTATCGACCTTTATTGCATAAATTGCCACTCTTCCGGAGCTATCCGGAGATGGTCGATGTAACACGATTGAGTGCAATACGTACATGTGTGCTTCGAAGATGCTCAACGGAAGGTGCTTTGATTTAGACATAATTCGGTCCATGTACAGGAAACGCGTGGTGAAAGCGTGACATGTTATGCAAAGTGAATGTATAAGGATAATTATATAATGTGTTTTACAAAAAAAGTGATAGTAAAACCTTTTTGTACAATTGAACAACACATATCATTATTAGTATTTATTATTATTTTTATTATTATTGCGTTTTATATATGTACATTATTTACATTTTGTTAAAGTAAAAAAGTTTTGAACATCAATTAAGAACAATTACCAACAATTCAACGATTTACCGGTTTAATTTATATATAACAATTCAGCGTATATATGATGAACACATGAAACCCATTGAGGGATATAAATAAAGCCACGTTAAGTTCTTAAGGCTGTAATAAAAACTTATACTCATTTTGCTTGTAGCAACGATTATTACGATTAAATAGCGAACGATTGATTCATCTTAAACAGACCTACACAAATAAGCCAATTAAGTGTTTTACATGAAGGTTTATGGGTTAGGCCAAACAATAAGTTTGTTTCCCCTTACCAACCCATGCAAAATAAGGCTGGGTAGGTAGAAAGGAGGGATTTCCCCCATTTAAATTGTTTACTTTAAGATTTAACTTTAATATTGAAAAAAGTGCCAGAGTAACTATATAATTGTGATTTATAAAAATGAATGTATAAAAACGCTTTGTATGAATGAACAAGTAATCTGACTATGATATTTCTTGATGTACTTTACATTTAGTAACTTCAAAATTGACAAATTAGTGCTCACGTTCATGATTTTTTTTGCAGATACGATTGAGATGATGATAAAAATACTGATGAATGAAATTAATTACCTGATCATTTTTGTTGAGGTAAAATCCCCTAAAAGTAGTTATGATAATTCGAAGTATAATTAGTTCTGTCACGGTAGGAAAATACTGTGTCTACGTTTCTGGCATTAAATGAAGTGTAATCGACAAAACTAGCAGAAATATTGGCAGATAATTATGTTGAGATTTCATTCATTGGAGAATGCAGACTGGAGAGAAGACAGAATGTTCACAAGTTAATGGGCCTCTGTGAAAAGTGGGTGTAATGCATGTGCGTAAAGTTTATTCCCAGATTAGCCTGTGCAGTCCGCACAGTCTAATCAGGGACGACACTTTCCGCTTTTATGACATTTTTCGTTTAAAGAAAGTCGCTTCTTAGCAAAAATCAAGTTTAGGCGTAAAAGTGTCGTCCCTGATTAGCCTGTGCGGGGTGCACAGGTAAATCTGGGACGGCACTTTGCGCACATGCATTTAACCCTCTTTTCCCAGAGCGCGGTTCAATGATATTGGTATGTCACTAGTGAATACATACAATATCACTTAACGCGGTGATTTATAAACTAGGCTTTACCCTGAGAATTATAATCATTATTGGGATGCTAAAACTACGAATGTAGAACTATTTGTGTGAAAGTTTACTAAAGCCTCCGTGGCGGAGTGGTATCCAGCACAATACTTTTAACCCATTTATGCCTTATTAGTGGACTCTCCCATCCTTCAAACTTGGACCAATTTATTTCCAAAATAAGGGATGTCTAGTAAATTTATTTCTATATTTAGAATATTTCTTACAGATATTCCTTTAAGCAAACAGCATAGACCCTGATGAGACGCCGCATCATGCGGCGTCTCATCTTGGTGTACGCTATTTGCGAAGGCCTTTTTTCTAGAGGCTAGGCATAAATGGGTTTTAACGTATACTACTGAATAGAGAATCTACATTTTAAACGAACAATCATAATTTTATTTTGTTAGGCCTATACATGTGTACAATACTATCTTTTAAAAATATATATCTTCATAACCTTTGCGGCAAAAAAAACATGTTAAATCTTACGGAAGACTCATTCACAGCACGACGTGATCACGCAAGCACGCGTATTCTTCGTGAGGTTGCACATTACAAGCATGGTTCGTGAACTTTTCGATGACCATTTCGTACTTATTAACCTCAACCCGGCAAAAACACATCGTTTGCGCGTGCCAGAAATACTGGACATACACATGGGCCTAATTCTGTGAAAAGGGTGTCAAATGCATGTGCGTAAAGTGCCGTTCCAGATTAGTCGGTGCAGTCCGCACAGGCTTATCAGGGACGACATTTTCCGCTTTTAACATATTTTTCGTTTAAAGGAACACTTTTCTTGACGAAAATCAAGTGTCGGAAAGTGTCGTCACTGGGTAGCACAGGCTAATCTGGGAGGGACGACACTTCACGCACATGCAAAACCCCGGGCCTATGCGGGTTACAAGACTGACATAACACTATACGTGCGCATGCCAGACGCTACGGATCTAACAACTAAATAATGGTTCTATAACAATAGCTGCCAAAACCGATTTTGGCAGACGGCAATTCGCTCGGCACGTCGAACTATGGATTCATGTTCACACGACCGAAACGGCTGATCGGAGTTTGAATTTGTATGACGCACACTTTAAGTCAAAACAAGTCGCACCGCAGTTATATTTGAGTCTCGTTCTGGGAAAATTGGTCTTAATGCATATATGCATAAAGTGTCGTTCCAGATAAGCCTGTGCATTCCGCACATGCTTATAAGGGACGACACTTTCCAAGCCTAGCATGGATTTTTGTTTAAAAGAGATTTCCTTTAAAGTGAAAAGTATATACAAGGGGAAAGTGTCGTCCCTGATCAGCCTGTGCGGATTACACAGGCTAATCTGGGACGACACTTTACTCATATGCATTAAGCCCCGTTTTTCCAGAAGAAGGCGCATTAGATCAGCTGCGCCATGTCAGTTAAGGACTCAGTTTGCGCCATGTAAAGGACTTAGTTGGCCAATAAGGAAGGCATGTTTTTGAAACTGGACAGTTTCTATGACGCCCATCATATTTTAAGACTGCATAAATTGTCTCTGCGTTTATATATTTATTTTTTTTCTAAATGTAGTGACAAATGTGTCACTGCATTTATAAAACAACAATGACAACAACAACAATATTCACTGCAATATTAAGCCAATAGTTACTGCAATATTAAAGGGACTGTCCACTAGATTTTGGCATGTATTGAAGCATGTCATTAAATGCTCTATATTGATAAATTCAAACATTTGACCTAAAAATCTGCAGTTAAAAAACAAGAATACAATTTAAAAAGGGAAAAAAAGTAAACCTCATCAGGGCTCGAACCAGTGACCATCGGGGTCCTGGAGTAAAAACCAATTAGACCGCTCGGCCATCCTGACAAGTATGTACGATTGCCGTATTTTATACCATATATAAGCAATCCTCGTAGTTTTACAAAATATAGCGACAATAACAGAACTTTCCAAATTATTCAATCGTTTCGCGTCGAACGACGCTTTATGATTTTGAGGCTTTCAAATCGTCAAAAGATGCATATAATGGATATTTAAGAGCATTGTAAATGGTCAGTATTACTATTTCCTCAAAAATATCATAACAAACGCGAAAATTTGCGAATATGAAACAACTTTTTTTAATTTTGTCAATTTACCAATCTGTTGGACGGCCCCTTTAAGCCAGTGTTCGTAATTGTAGTATTGCCCCCAAGAACGCAGTAGAAGAGACGGCGAAGGCTAACTTTCACGTAAAGACCACGCCCATCCCACGCTTGTTAGCGTGGCGACGAAAACATATGTATGTATTCTAAGTGCAATACGTACATGTGTGCAATATACAGTGCATCGCTTGAACAGAGTGCGTCTGTAGTTTGACCTTGTATCGCTCTCGTTCTCAAGAGCCAATAGATCTCTAGGATATTGATCGGAAGATGCTCAACGGAAGGTGATTTGGTGAAGAAATCATTCGTTCAATGTACAGGAAATGCGTGTTTAAAGTGTGACCTGTTCACAAAGTGAACGTATACGGATATATAATGTACTTTCCATAAAAATATATTAAGTGATAGTAAAACCTATTTGTATAATTGAATAACAAATATCTTTACTGTTATTATTTTTATTGTATTTATTATAAATAGTATTTTTACTGTCATTAATCTTATTATTATTATTTCATTATACTTATTATTATACTTATTATTATTATTATTATTATTACAGGCGACTACCAATTAACCATGCGTGTTAAATAAACAAACAACTGCTATCGAGTGCAATAAACTGTCACTTGCCAATATCTCCATAGCGACCGACGAGTCCACTGGTAAGATGTGTATCACGTGACTACACAGCGTCATTGCGGCCATTTTGTTTTTTGACAGTTGCGAAATCGTTGATTTTTTATGATTGCAGTGGTCGTTGTAAGCTATCAAAATGGAATTTTGGGAATGTAAAAGGGCGGTCTTTGGTCTTTATTCGCAGGTGGGCTTTATTCGCAGGTTCAATATATAGTGAAATCGTTCGGGAGGAAATCGATGTGGTCGTTATTGACATTTGGTCGCTATTAAAAGGTGGTCGTAGGTACAGGTTGCACTGTATTACTACATATAATATGTGTACACTTTTTACATTTTGTTAAAGTGAAGAAGTTATGAACATCAATTAAAAAAAATTACCAGCAATTCAACAATTTACCGTTGTTATTTATAAAATAACAATTCAATATATATTCGATGAACACATCAAACACATTGCGGGATATAAATATATCCATGTTAAGTATGGCTAAAATAAAACTTGTACTAATTTGACTCGTAGCAACGATGATTACGCTTTGATAGTGATTGATTGCTTGATCTTAAACAGCACTAAAAATAAGCCAATTAAAGTATACACGAGGGATTATGGGTAAGACCAAAAAACATATGTTCCCCTTCCAAAACCATGCAAAATATGGCTGGGTAGCTAGGCAGGAGGGATTTTTCACAATTGAAATGTTTTACTTTAAAGAGTTAACTTTTATATTGAACAACATTGCCAGAGTAATTTATTCAATTCTTCAAGACTTGTGCATATATTACAGCATATATTTAAAATAAACTCGATTGTAAAATATATGACTATATTCGTGATATATTAGAATGTATAACTAGACTTTTTATGAATAAACTAGAAATCTGACTATAATAATTCTTGATGTTCTTTAAATTTAGTAACTTCGAAATTGACAAACTAGTGCTCACGAGCATGAATTTACAATTGTAACAGATACGATTGGGATGACGATATACATACTGATTAATTACCTTACTAGACTAAAATCAACCAAAAGTAGTAATGATTATTCGAAGTATAATCAGTTCTTACACAGTAGGAAAATACTGTGTCTTAGTTTCTGGCATTTCNTGCTACGTGATCGGTTCATAAAATAGACGGGCGAAATTAAGCGAATATGAGGAAAATAAATCCGTTATATTCGAATTACACTGATTTAAACATGTTTTATTTACACCAACCATAGTCTTCATATATGCTATGTACCATAATTAATATAGAACAACATTGTGATTTTTTTACTCAATTTGTGTATATTTGACATATAATGTTATATGCAAAGTGTATATTATGTTTACGATGGAAATAAATAATGGAATTCCAAAAAAAAAACAAAAAAAAAACAGATTTAACTTGAAAATTGAAAAAATGAAAAAAAAAAGAAAAAAAAGGATGTGTCGATCTTATCATTTTAGTGTTATGCCTTCTTATTACTTTATTGAGAGATCTTGTTTGTTTAATTGTGTGCTGTTGTTGTTTGGCCAAATTTTGGGCATAGTGATGGCTTGTTATAGCTTTATTAAATTTATACCTGCAGTATCGATACGTGGTTACGTAAGCATGTGCAACAGATTTACCCAGTGAGCAGTGGTGGGTAGATACATTTATAGGTCTCGATTTTAATTTTAAAATATACACATAAGTTTGTAAATCTTACCCAAATTACGTCTTTTTGATATTTTGTAAGGGCAAAATAGATCTTCAGGGTTTAACCTGGACAAAGCACTCCAGACTACTTGGCCGTTCCAAAGCGGTGACAACAGATGTATTTTTTTGTATTTAATCTTAAACCTTGTTTTTGTACTGATCAGTATTGTATAGGCAATCGCTCACATGCGACAAGCGACGAGTGAAGCGGTTGTCAATTAGAATGTTTCTCCCAATACATGTTTCTAGAGGTCATTATTCCTATATATGCAAGACTCCGTAGACAAGAGTGATCCGTACCAGGTTATTTTGTTATGTAGAGATGTCTTCATTCTAGTGTAAGATATAAAGTGTCTGTTTTGTAAGCTGTATTTACTACCAACGCCGTGACCTTGACCTTACCTTGTTTTAACCGCTGTATAAAGTCTTGCGATATGTATGTTTAATTTATTCAGTGATTCATCATTTGGTTTAGAAACATCTATTTTAATCGCAGTATGCTCGAATTTTTATATCTTGTAAATATTTAAATAAATGTCCGTGTAGGCTTGGTTTAAACAAAACTGCATATAACAAGAATGTTCTAGTCTACAATTTGTCCACGTAAACATAATATTTTTTAAACACCTTCTATCACGTCTACCTGTGGCCACTTGTTCAGAACCTTGGAAATATTTACTTATCGCGAGTTTTTCGGTGGGTGTACAGACCGATATTATTTTAACATGTAATTTACCAAAGTTTAAACAAGTTGAGAGACAATCTACACAATACTTCATATATAGTAATATATCTTCGTGTACATAATACTTTATTTCATAATATTAGTTTACAGATTCTGCAATAAATGGTCAAATATTTAAATTGTCATTGAATGATGTTGTACAGTAAATGTGGCGTGTTCTGAGAAAACTGGGCAAAATGCATGTGCGTAAAGTGTCATCCAAGATTAGCCTGTGCAGTCCGCACAGGCTAATCCGGGACGACACTTTCCGCCTAAACTGGATTTTCGCTAAGAAGAGACATCATTTAAACAAAAAAATCCATAAAAGCGGAAATTGTTGTCCCTGATTAGCCTGTGCGGACTGCTCAGGCTAATATGGGATGACAATTTACGCACAAGCATTTTGCCCAGTTTTCTCAGAACACGACACAAATATCATACATCATGATTATGACAGCGTCATATACAGTTTAATGGTACATGGCGCAGCGATAGACAGTATAATAGTATATAAATTAGTTCGACTCGTGCTCTTAATAATCCAAATGATAATTGTAGATTCTTACGTAACTACAATTGATTAGTGTCCCAGTCACAAAAGCTATACCACAGTTCAATCAATTATCTCATGGTAAATGAATGTGGCTTAAACAATGTAAAATAACAATGGTGCACTTTAAATCATTAATCCGCCAGCAAACAGTTGAACTTTTGATCACGACCCTATCATTTGAACATGCCATTCTAGTAGTACCATTGCTCATAACACTGACCGTGAACTTACGAATCCAACGAATAATGCAACAGCCACAGTGAGCTCACTGATCGAGGATTAACGAACCGTGATTTCATGCACTTTGGATGCATTTGTTTACTGCTAGTGATAAAATATATGGTTATGCTTCTCTCACACTTAGATCACGTCGTGGGATTAAAAAAAAAAATGAAATATTTCTTTCATTTCCCTGTTACCGCCCAATTAGTTTGCCGAGTCATTCGTGGGTTGATGTGTACACACGGTGGGCAAACATAAGCTTCCGTCACTTCCTAGTATACATGTCTAGATGATCCATGAATAACTCTTATACGCCAGATATGACTGAACTCAGGTCTAAACATATGTCAGAACAGTTACATTGTTTGAGAAAAGTTAAGTGCGGTGTTGTTCAATTTGTTTAATACTCTGATCACTCTTCTTTTATTGACTTACTGGCGTTTCGGCATGTCATCTTTATCAAACATGGAAACCGATCTTGAATATCGTGTGAAAAAGTAATGGCAATCGAAGGAGAATTATTAGAGTACTTCACTGAAATAGTATTGTACATATATAATATGTTCCTTTCCATAAATAAAGAACCGCATAGTATAATAATGTTCCTCCCCCGCTGGTTCAGAAGTTTAACTTTGTGTCTATTTGTGGGCACATACAAAATAAGAATACTAGTAGCTCTTTCCGGCATATTTGCCTTTATATTGTTTTACTTGGGTTATAACCCTTTCAAAAAATATTTAAAAAACAATTGTTCCGACAGTAAAGGAAGGTTTTTGTTCAAACGTTATATTGTGTGTAGCATTTTTAGTCATCTTAAAGGCAACATTAAAGGGTTGCGGCGGCGGCGACCCCCCTCCCCCAGTTTGTGCAGACAAAGACGCGAGAAGTTGTTTTTTTTTAGTCTGAAAGATTCGAGAAGTGTGTGTATGATTACATAAAATGAAAGTTAAATAGGTTTCCGACGTGAGCGGATCAGAGCGGATTCGTGGTCTAACGGTAAAACACTGGTGCCAGAGCTCAAGACAACACTTACTCATTATCTCATCATTGGCATGTGACGTTCAACCGATGACCAGTGTACAAGGTGCTTCATAAAGGACACTTAAAGTACACATGGTCGTCTCTGGAACGGGGCGTCTCCTGTACCACGCCCTACCCCCCTTACCACAACTATGTTTTCTTGACGCGATGGTCTTAAGGAAAATCCACAATAAACTCGATACAAATCAACTACCGGGTACATACATACAAACATTCATTTCGGCATGGTCTGTTGATACTGGAGTTGGGCGAAACAACCAACTCGCGATCTATAGTAAACTTAAGTTATAACTTTATACAATAAGTATATTTCTCTGTAACCTATAATCGACGGAATTACGAACTATTAAGCAACAATATACATACGCTTTGTTTTACCACTGTTTACTATGAAAAGCCTTCGGGGACCCCCGCTAAAATGCATATAATTATATAGTAACTATCCGGATTTTCATTTGTCGTGGGAACTTTCATACACGTAGGAATCTCGGGAATCCATATTATCGCGGAATTGTGCAAATCTTCGTACAAAAAGCGGGATCAAAAATCGCGCGGAATGTTTATTGAATCGTTTACCTATAGTTTCCATGTCGTTTATCGTTCACTTTTTGGATTACGAGCAGTCGAATAGAAGCCGTGCTTATGTTATTGGACATATAGTGCGCTTCGATATTGGTTCTATAAATACTTGTGCGTACTTTTCATGTCTCTTGTTCATGCATAGCGCGTGTATTTCTATTTATATACACGAAATTGATCTACTCAACATTCTACTTCCACGTTCAATCTGATCAGTTTTCACGGGAAAATAACATTAATTCAATGATTTAGAGATCAAATGAAATTTCAAAGTTTGAAAACAGACACAGCCAAAGCGAGTTTTACTGACAACAGTTATTTAAACATCTTTAACGACCTGATGATTAAATCAGACGATAACAACGAGTACATAAAATTGAAAGTGATGAGTATGACAATGAATGTTAGGCGTCGGACCAAATAAAATCTTACGTCCGCAATATGATATTTAATTGGTTCAGCAAATTCAGTACAGGTGGTGTAATGTAACCTTCTTTGAATTACCATGTCGTACTCGGATCGACGTTATTGTACACAAGTCAAATTTTGTAATTTATTTGAAACGAGCAATGCACGGTCGTTTTACGTCTTCAAGAAGGGACATTGTCAGTTTCGTAAATTCGTAAAACCCGAGACCCGAAGTTCATGTTAAAGCGGGACTGTACGATTTTAACATGTGTTAAATTTTAATATATTGATTAAATTATGTTACGATGACTCAAAATAGGCAAAAAAAAAATATACTTTGAAGACGAATTTTATAAAATGCAGCAAAGACAAGTTAGCGCTGGTTAAAGCCGATGCCGACACTTTTACTCGTATTTGTAAGGAAACAAAATTGTGTCTTTGTGTCGTATGAACGAATCTGCACTAAAACTAAATTTAGATTCACATCGTACATGCATGCTATACATGCTGGCTTATTTGGCTTCCAGCCATTTAAGCTTTCAGATTTAAATATCTGGCTTATTTCACATTTTTCGACACATGTTCTTCTTAACTTTTATTTTAATTTATATTGAAATATATGTTTACTAATTTTCAACACATTTTAAAAAAAAATCATAAATATTATTTTGACAAAATCGTACAGTCCCGCTTTAACGCTGAGGCCCTATGTGCGTATATCGCACGAACATGTACAATTACATGATGCCACGTTCTTCCGAATAATTGATATACTAGAATTAAATATACTTTCCCTGATGTCGTTGTGTCTTTCATATACAGTTTCTTGAAGAAATCAAATTGATACCAGTTTTGTGTAGTTTAAATATAGAGACTAGTAGAGTAGACCTTCAATACATGAAGATAACATTAATAATAAAGTGTAAACATCATTTCTCTTTTACCGATTTTAGATGATTACATGCAGATCTGCACGTATGTTCTCCATAACAAAGCAGGAAACATTTGGGTGTTTTGTTTCCATGCATTACACATTCCTGACGTAATGTATTCGGCCGATATTATAATTTTAACAGCTGATTGTAGCGTGCTTCAATGTGAAAGTAACGAGTCTATTTTTAGATAACGGAATAACTACAAGGAGAGGTTATGAACATGTCAACTCCGAATCAGAGCCAGCCATGTGTTGTTTTAAAATATTTCATATACGAGTTATCATCATTAAATAACAAACCACTTCTTACACATATATGATAAAATATACTCACATATATATGATAACATATATAATAGCGCATCAGTACCAGCGCTTTATATCTACATTTCTTGATTTCCGACACATCCTATCGGTTACCGACCGAATTACACTATGTTTACCATACACTGTTCATGAGGTTAGTTGATGATCACGCAGTATAAAACAGAGTCAGCTGTCCTACTTTCTGCATAATTACAAACGATTTACGAGAAAGAGCTCCGTTTGAGATATATCGGAATTAGTGATAGTGCAAGTTTAGTGTTTGCAAATTTACAAGGATATACAAGGTGATTATAGTTAAATGTGATTTATCAACTAATTAAAACAGTTTTAATTTATAATGGAATTTGTATGTGTTAGATGTATAACCATCGGGAATAATGATAGAACATAGCGGATATATATCCCAATATTTGTTTTTTACTAAGAATGGACAGTTTCAAAATATGTACGATTAATGTTTCCTACTAATATTTAATTAGTTAATTAATCTGTACAGTCGCGCTCTTGTTAATGATTAAAACCATAGAATGTTTTAGTGTTGATTTGAATGTTATTGCATTATTTTAAATTGGTATGTTTAGATGTGAATTTTAACTTGCATGCATATGAACACTTTCGATGTCTGTGTAAAGAGTTTAAACGAAATTATATAGCGGACCTGAGTATTAAAATGCGATTATCGCGATATTGTGGCGTGTAACCTTGTAATCAGCTGTTCGTACATTGAGGTGCGCATGCGCCATTTATTTTGTTTACTTGACCTCCATAAGGTCGTCTGAAAAATCGGTCAATTATTGAACGAGAGTTTAATATTGTGTTTTCAGAGTTAAAAGAGTAAACATGTTGGACAACGACAACAAGAACGACGTGCAGGTTGCTGCAAGGCCGATGATGAACGTCTCTGCTGGAATCTCATCGCTTCCAATGGAAGGCAGCTCATCACTCTCTGCAATGCCATCTTGTCCGAAAGGCGGTGTTATTGTTCAGGTAAATTTTGTTCCATAACATCAATGTTTCTCATTTCAATTTATTGTTGATAATTTTTCCATTTGTTAGGTCATTTTGACACATGACAGACATGTATTTTGTATTCATTGTAGGCGTAAATTACTTATCAATGTAGAGACAGGAGACAAATACCGTGCTATTTATTTTTCATGAGCAATATAAACCAATATCCAGTCATAAAATAGCTATGTTGTTTGGTTTTTACAGGTCATGTATGCTGGTGTATGCTACCCTGAAGGTCACATCCGCAAAGGCCAGTTCAGACCCCCACTTCCAGGTAAATATGGTGATCCAATTCATGAAGGTGTGCAAACACCTCTTACAATCTGTTGAGTGTTGTGCTACACTTTATATGTATTATTATCCTCATTAACTGTCGACCACTTTCCCAAGAATTTGGCTTGTTTGAATCAAACTATCCAGTCTTGTTTAGTTTCCCTTTATTTCCAAAGGCCAGGCTTCAGTTCTTGCAGTTGAATAACAGATCATGTCAGATTTGATCCATTCTTGATGATTTTATAGTCGTTAATTGATTTGTTTATATTTTAACTGAAACTATCATAAAAATGTTTATTAATTTCAAAATATTCTTTTTTAGTTTGTTGAATAAAAGTTAATTGAAAGTTATATGATTGTAAACAGGCCCAGAGGTTGCTGGCAAGGTGTACGATATCTGCAACACGATCCCAAACTGCAACCTCATGCACGGGGACAATGTCATCGTTTTCCCAGAGGAGCAAGTGATGGACCACTACCAGGAGTTCATTTCCATTGACAACGCAAACAACGTCGTGCAGGTCCCCAACACGGTTCCATTGGATGTCGCTTCAATGTTGTCTGGCAGCGCACTGTCTGCCTACAATGCCGTGTTGAAAGCAATCCCACATGTGGAGAAACTGCAGTGTGTGAAATGTAAGGAAGCTTACAAGTAGAGCTGATTTGAAGTGCAATACTTTTTTTATGTCTTCAGTTTACATCAACACTCGAATTACATTTATATTTGGAAATAGAAAGCTTTAAACTGATTTTATAAAATGCATTTGTTTGTGTTTTTCAGCGAGCATCAATGTCCTGATAGTGGGTGCTGGCAGTCTCGGTCTCTGGACCATACGATTGGCCAAATTCCTCATGGGCAATGACAACTCTAACGTGCGGCTGTTTGTAGCCGACAACAGCATCGATAAATTGATCACTGCTCAGGAGCATGATTGCCGAGACATCGTCCACTGGTGCGATGAAGACCATGAGCAGTACATCATTGAAAGGACACTTGACGCCTGTCGAGGGGGTGTCGACATTGTGGTAGACTATATCAGCTCACCGAGGACAATGATGCGGTCTCTCAAAATCCTTAATAGGGTATGTATTGAAGTATAATGAAATCATTATTAATGACGCTTTGATTGCATGGTTTACTCTCATGTTTGTTTATATCTTAATATTAAAAGTTGTATTGTACAAAAAATGGTTTTGACACGTCACAGAATTATTTCTCTTGTCCAAATTTTAAATAATGACTTGAAATAAATTGTTTTCACAATTTATGTTTTCAGGAAGGTTTGATCCTTGTTGGAGGCAATGCCATGGCAGAGGTTTCTATCAATCTCAACACGCTGGCCGCCAAGCAGCAGAGCATTGTAGGCATCCCACGCGGCACAGTGGACCAGGTTCGAGAGTTGGTAGAGGCTGTTGCAGACAGAAAGGTAAATTATCTGAACCAATTCTTACCTATGAAAATGAACATATCAAGTAATACTATCTATACCTTTATGTTTTTTTTGTTTTGTTTTTTAGGAAATTCATATAATTGATATCCAATTTCAAAATTTTGTAAAAGACAGAATGACCAATGGACAACACTTATTCTATATCCTCGGCTTTTAAAGGGAGGGGGGTAAACATCATAATAAGGACAGGTGGACATACTTTAAAATGATGCAACAATAAAGGTTCTTTTTATTAAATTTCTTAATTGTGCCTCTTCTGACTTCAGCTCGAAGTTCCAGAATTCACTGTCCACAATATGGACGAGGCTAAGGAAGTTTTTGAGGACCTCCAGAGCTGCCGACTGACCGGTCGGGCCATCCTACGCTTCGGCAATTCAAGCACCACACACACCACTGATGTCATGGACAATTACTAATCGGGTGCGGCTAGCTCTTATTATACACTTACAATCAACACGTGACACGGAATTCACATAGTCTGACGTAAAGTCAGTGTTGTCCTCATCTACGGATGTCAATAGCATTGTCGCAGATGGAACTTGCTGCAAACTAATCTCAGGACAGGAGTGTGTGGTTGTCGTAAACCACTGGCTCAAACTTGCCACCCTGCTAGCAAAAAAGCCTGTCAGTATTGCACATGGCGCAATCACAATCTGTGGATCCCAGGACGTTATGCCAGGTAACCATACTGGCATAGTTACTGGAAAACATGGTGAACTCTTTATGGTCAGATGGTGCTTTCTGATGCAGTTTGAGATGTCTGCACAGTTTGGTGCATTGGGGTGGGCTCATTCAGTATTACATGGACAGTTGGGAGAAACCGGAAAAGTTGCTGCATGTAATTTTATATTGTTTGTTGTTAGAAATGAAACAGAACTGATCAGAAATTGATCAAAATCATGAATTGTCATTATATCAATGACTTAAGATATTATGTTCATGTGCTATTAAGTGCTTATTATTACAAGTGCTGTACCTTGTTAAACGTTTTATATAACATTTGAAATCTTGCATTGTCATTATGTCATTGACTTCAGAAAAAATGTTCATTTTCCAGTATCCTTGTTAAACGTTTTATATATACATTTAGTCATCGTTTCTGTTAATGTTGTAAATCGTTTTTCAATTTGACACTGTGATGTTAAATTGTGAACATGTGTAATGACTCAAATATGTTCCATGTTTGTTTAAAAAAAAAATGTTGTTTACACATCTTAGATATGAAATTGTTAAAGTGTTCAAGAAATAAAAGAAAACTATTGAAGAAAAATTAATAACGTTGACGAAAACAGTTCTTTCGTGTGAATTTGCTTGCTTTAAAGAGGTGAATAGAGCCGCTGAATTGTGTCGTTCAAAAGAAAAGATACATTTTTCAATAAATAAAATTCTGGTAGCATGTGAGTTTGGTTGGTGGTCAACATACCGGACAGGTGGTGTTTCACCCACGAGTACTCCGGTTTCCACCCATCCCACATAAGAAGACTACGCAAAAAAATACAAACATGTAGCTGGAAATTGGGACTATAATTCGAAATGTGTAGCCAACTTTCGCGTGTCAAGTAAGTTAAGTAGGTAAGAGCGCTGCTAGCCCACGCTCCGGGTTCTGGCATAAGGCGTTAGGGCGTCATTAACTTGGAAACGCGCTGTAGATTACCTATGTAATCGTAGTTAACCTAGCTGCCGTATAATGGTATAGTATTCACCCATACAATTACGTGCGAAAACTGTCCGCTATATTGCAACAACAACGATTATCGGTCAAAACACTACGAAACTGCTGACTGTTTTTAAACCGAATAACACTGCTGCTGGTACAGCGTGACATGCTTCATACATCAAGCGTTAATTACTGGAGTGTCATAGCTAGAGTTCTCTCCACATTCCGGTTCTCTCCACATTCCGTAAAATGTAACAAAGTGCTGCCTTCGTATTTTATTACAATGCAATGTATGTTTATTCAGGGGAATGGTTTATTATATGATTACATACATGTATATACAGTTATGGTATTTAAAAGTTCAGAAGAGGTAACCGAAATACAAAAACATGTTCGTCATTATAATGCAATAAAAGCAAGGTAATTGCATTTGGATTTGCATCCATAATGCCCAATACAAAGTTTAACAAATTCACCTTTTACACTTCCATAATCTGAGATAATAACGCAACAATGCCTTGGCGTTATTAAGGCGCTAATAATAAACAGTTTATTGATTTTAAATTAACATGTAAGTCGTTTAAAGAAGTAACTTGCAAAACCAATTAACAAGCACTGTATAACTTGATCTACTTTTTGTGATACAAATCCGGGACAACTGGTTCGGGTGCAAATCGTCAACAAAGAACACAAAACATATTTGTGAGACCATTAGTTAAAACCACACCATTATTAGACACGAGATTCAATAACACTGTAAAAGATCGCAGTTTTCTATGCGTTTATTTACCCAAATTCTTAAAACCATAGTGGATATTTTTTCTCGTATATTTGCACCAACGAAAAATTCGGTGTTTATATTTAACCCATTTATGCCTAGTGGACTCTCTCATCCTTCTAAATTGGATCAATTTATTTCCAAAATTAGGGATGTCTAGTCTATTTATTTCTATTTTTAGAATATTTCTCACAGAAATTCCTTTAAGCAAACAGCGCAGACCCTGATGAGACGCCCGAATCATGCGGCGTCTCATCTGGGTCTACGCTGTTTGCCAAGGCCTTTTTCCCAGACGCTAGGCAGTCATGGGTTAATATATTTAAAGATTGCACTGTAAATTAATTATGTTGGTGAACTACGCGCATACTCTTGAGGCAACTTAAGAGCAGACCAATGTATCCACACCCTTCCCAAAAAGAAAGAGTGTGGCGTATGAAAAAATAAATGCGGCCGTCTTAGCCACCTTTTTCGGCATGAAAGACATTTTATATAGCACAGGCTTTATTTGCTATGCGATTTTTTATTAAGTTTTTAAACTTGTTAATATTGCAATTGACTTTCGTCTACGCTGCATAACTTAAGTTTTTGTTATTCCACTTCACAGATTTGTACATGTTTTGAAGTTTGTCATTAAATGCTTTAAATTGATAAATGTAATCATCGGAGCTAAATAGCTCATGTATAAAACTAAAATGAAAGAAAGAAATATTAAGAAAGCAGCTTGTTTGTGCACAATTGAACTCTTGACAGAAACGATTCTGCTATTGTTCGTCAAACATAGCTAAACACAAGTATTTATGCACTCAGTTAAAAATAACACTTTCCTGCCCCTTGTGCACCAGCCGGTCGAGTTAAAAGTTAAACCCGTACATGTGGTATGTCAGGTCTGACACCGGCCGATATTGGCAAACCTGACCTAATACACTAACTGGGTTATCAAATTCACGCTATGAACAAGTGGATGCATTAGAAAACATGTCATGAAGCTCTATTCTAGGACCAAGGTTAAATGTTTCACTTAAGATAAATAGTTACATATACGATTCACATTTAATAGTGAACACGTGTTTCGTGAGTAAATTATCTTCGATATAATAATATTCAACACGTAGGTATATGATTTCCAATTCAATGACACTTTTTCGGAGTGTTAACGTCTGTATCCCGGCATATTGTGCCACCCAGTTGTGCTACAGACATTCCAAGTATAGTCCAATGACAGTGTATTTTATATTAAAATTATATTATATAAAACAGTTGTACAAAATTTAGTTAAACGTGCTTGTCATTTCTTAGTACATACACATTTATAAACAAAGAAAAGTGTTTGTGTGGCGTATATGTCAAAAGGTCATCACATTCCTTTTGTATAGAGCTAATACACATGATACAATATTTTAGCATCATTACGTGTGTGTTTTTATGCCCCCACAAACGAAGTTTAGGGGGTATATAGGAGTGAGCTTGTCTGTCGGTCCGTCTGTCGGTCTGTCGGTCCGTATAGGTTGTCCGCTCTCTAACTCAAGTTGTTTTCATCCGATCTTCACCAAACTTGGTCAGACGTTGTATCTAGATGATGTCTAGGTCAATTTCGAATATGGTTCATGCCGGGTCAAAAACTAGGTCACGGGGTCCCTTAGTGTAAATTCTGTGTCAATGCGGCATGTGGGGGTATTCGTCACCTTAGTGACAAAGCTCTTGTTTGTTATTGAAATATATGTGTAAATGAATTGCAAAAGCATGTGTGCAATCGTGCCTTTTCAGCTCGACTATAGTGGGATCAGTCACTTCAAAAAAGGTAAAACAGACACTCGATAACTTGAGTTTCAATAGAGGTTTTGTGCTGTAATTTCCTCTATAGGTAGCTGGTTTCTGCTCAATAATTTCGTCTGTAAGGGAAGCATTGTGCTGTAAATATATGTGTAGGTAGCTTACATGCAAACCTTGCTAGCAAAGGTAATTACATTTTCACATATTAATTGGTACAAACTTGAAAAACTAAATTCTTGTCATGGTCACATTTCTAGGTTTAATTTTTAAATTATCATCCTTTAGTTTACATGTACTATGCGACTTATACAATTATTCAACTTAAAATATGCCTTTGTTGTGTTGGTCAATGATCATACCAATAAGGAATGGTTTCATTCCAACGTACAAACAACATTCCTGTGTCATAAAACGTATTGACCGTATTCAATTTTTGCGCTTCATCTCACATGACCTTGTTGCACAAAACCTCAACGGTCAAGATAATCTCACATTAAACCTATCCCGAATGAACCTAAATACTGGTAAATATTTTCGTGAATTTTATAAAATCGGATTTATATAAATGCCATATTCGTTCGACTAATCCTTACAAAAAGACATGTCGCGGGGGACATGAGTGTACTAGCCTTTAATTTTATATAAATGCTAAAAATAATAATCATCGTATCCAGATCATTGTGTCGCGTTCTGAGAAAACTGGGCATAATGCATGTGCGTAAAGTGTCGTCCTAGATTAGCCTGTGCAGTCCGCACAGGCTAATCAGGGACGACACTTTCCGCTTTTATGACATTTTTCGTTTAAATGAAGTCTCTTCTTAGCAAAAATCCAATTTAGGCGGAAAGTGTCGTCCCTGATTAGCCTGTGCGGACTGCACAGGCTAATCTGGGACGACACTTTACGCACATGCATTAAACCCCCTTTTCGGAATGCGCGACTCATAATATGTATATTATATATTTATCGATGTATGTTTTTCAAAGCTAA
>VMBQ01002597.1:14555-30170 GCA_007657795.1 Dreissena rostriformis | reverse complement strand
TGATTTTCACACTTATTGTGACAGTGACCTTGACCTTTGACCTAGTGACCCCAATTTCAATAGGGGTCATCTACTGTCCAAGGCCAATGCACATGTGAAGTATCAAGCCAATCGGTCAATTGGTTGACGAGTTATTGATCGGAAAAGATTTTCACACTTATTGTGACAGTGACCTTGACCTTTGACCAAGTGACCCTAATTTCAATAGGAGTAATCAACTGTTCAAGGCCAATGCACATGTGAAGTATCAAGTCAATCGGTCAATTGGTTGACGAGTTAGTGATCGGAAACAATTTTCACACTTATTGTGACAGTGACCTTGACCTTTGACCTAGTGACCCCAATTTCAAAAGGGGTCATCAAATGTCCAAGGCCAACTGACATATAAAGTATCAAGCCAATCGGTCAATTCGTTGACAAGTAATTGATCGGAAACGATTTTCACGCTTATTGTGACATTGGCTTTGACCTGGTGAACCCAATTTTAATACGGGTCATCTACCGTCCAAGGCAAATGCACATGGGAAGTATCAAGCCAATCGGTCGATCTGTGCACACGTTATTGATCGGGAACGAACTGGTCTACCGACAGACCGACCGACCGACATCCAGCAAAACAATATACCCCCTCTTCTTCGAAGGGGGCATTAAAATTGAATAAAGCATATTGCCTGTCCCCAGATTCGAAACCGGGAGCTCTGGAAGCAAATGCTTGCTCTGCCACTAAACCACGCAGATTTGAATTCTTACCTGTGAATAATAAACCATTTGTTAGAAATACACGTTTTTTCCAAACTTATAGAAGACAAGAAACCGTCGGAGACGGGTGATGCTCCCCAAAGTTGTTTTTTTGTCACAATATTGCTCTATATAGTCAGATAAAAGGAAACGTCTTGAGGGGCATAACTTTGGACAAAACAAGAATTGCACTATATGTACAGTTTATAGAAATTTCAAAGGGCCATAACTCTGTGAAAAATCATCCGTCCATAACCGGCTGATAATATGCACATCTCCTCTTGGTAGTGAAGCTTCCCATAAAGTTTAATTGAATTCCGGTCATTAATTGCTGAAAAATAGCCCGGACAAAAATTGTGCACGGACGGACGAACCCACGGATAGACGAAGCGGCGACTATATGCTCCCCCCAACAATTTTGGGGGAGCATAAAAAGCGTTACAAACACTTTATTACCTTACCGATTTTTATTGAACTTAATCCACGAATAAACCAATTTGTTTTTATTTTTATTTTTCATAGTCGAGAGTGTTTGCGCTTGTTAAAATATAATGCATACATACTTATTTGAATTTATGACAATTGTTTTCAAAATCGTCCTTTTACCAAACTGTGTACAAGTCGCTTAAATGATTATGTATTGAACAATACCCTAGGGCATTTGCTGAAGCAAAATCTGAAAGGTATGATATAATGAAGATAATCTAACTAAGATAAAGAACCCTCAATGAAAATAACCTTCTATGTACATAGTTACCTAGGATGGGAAATATTGCTAAATTGAGAGAATTTTACCTTGCATAGCTGTGCCAGAGGTCCCCATTTTCCACCCTCTCAATTGACTTGATGGTGACTGTTCTAGGGAGATGTTTACAGAAGAAATCTTCTATCTCCTGGTACTCCTGTCGCATTGATGGGTTCTTCTTATCCAACTGAATGCAAGATTACCATAGATAACCACTTTGCCATTATTTTATACCTTGTGTAATTAGTATTTTCAGTTAGAGTTGTGTTCCACATTCCTCTACATTTTTTTAGATCTTGGTATTACAAAAAACACAATTTACATTTTAAGAGTTCCATGCTTAATAAAATGGAAACAAGAAACATGACAACCCCATTAAACAAGGTTGCCAATGCCTACTTATTAATTTACTTTAATTTAAATAATTGTGCAATCCCAAGCTATGCATGCATGTGAGCTACTTTCACAAAGTATTTCAGAACAATTTATTCATCCAGACTAAAGTCATATAACAGATTATATATTTTAGTACCAGTCCCGTGACCTTTATGCGAATGGCCAAAACTTAAATCAAAAGCTAGTCTTGCAGAAAAAAGAAATTTCTGAACAATGCTCCAATGAAAACAAAGTTTTTGAGTCAAACCCGTTTTCTTATTTAAGAAACTGTAACTTTGATATTGACCAAACTGGTCTTAAATAGAATGACACGAAATGTCTGCATATACACTAACAAAACATATAATGTCAGCCCAATAACTCGCTTTAAACTCAATAAAAATTGAGTGGAAACACTTTTCACCATTAGTAACTGTTAGTTTCATCTAATTGGCCACACAAAAATCCCAAGCTAGGTCTTCGTGCAAACTACATGCACGCGAAGTTTCAGTGCACTACCTACATCCAAACTGAAATTATTAAGCAAAAACTGTTTTTTGTTTTGTTTTTAGTTAAAGTGGCCTTGACCTTGACCCGACTGGCTCCATATACAATCCAAAGCTTGGTCTCTAAGCAATACCTGGAAACTGTGCTCTCGTGTACACCGTACCTGAAAACTAAGCTAACGTGTACACCGTACCTGAAACATGTACTAACGTGTACACCGTACCTAGAAACTGTGCTCAGATGTACACCGTACCTGGAACCTAAGCTAACGTGTACACTATACATGGAACATGTGCTGCCATGTACACTACACCTGGAACCTGTGCTAATGTGTACAACATCTCTGGAATGTATGCTTACGTGCACACCTTACCTGGAGCTTGTGCTTAAGTGTGTACCGTACATGAAACCTGTGCTAATGTGTACACCGTAAATGGAACCTGCGCAAACGTCTACACGGTACACGGAACCTGTGCTAATGTGCACACCGAACACGGAGCCTGTATTAACTTGTACACAGTACCTTGAACCTGTGTTAATGTGTGCACCGTACCTAGAAACTGCGCTTATGTGTACAAGGTACATGGTACCTGCGCTAACGTCTACACGGTACCTTGAACCTGTGCTAATGTGTGCGCCGTACATGGAACAAGCGCTAGCGTCTACAAGGTACCTTGAACCTGTGCTAATGTGTGCACCGAACATGGACCCTGTATTAACTTGTACACGGTACCTGGAACCTGTGCTAATGTGTGCACCGTACCTTGAACATGCGCTAATGTTTGCACCGTACATGGAACCTGTGCTAATGTGTACACCGAGTATGGAGCCTACGCTAACGTCTACACGGTACATGCAACCTGTGCTAATGGGTACACCGCATACGGAGCCTGCGCTAACGTCTACACGGTACACGGAACCTGTGCTTTTTTTGTACACCGTACACAGAACCTGTGCTTACTTGTACACGGTACCTTGAACCTGTGCTTATGGGTAAACCACGCATGTAACCTGTGCTAACTTGTATGTCCTACCTGGACGATTTGATAGTGGTTGATGAGATCATCAGAGGCACGGAGCCTCCAGACTGCTGGGGGTCTGGGGATGTCGACAGCAGCTCCTGCCGGACCAAAAGCTCGCCTAGGTCTGCAATTAAAATAAACGTAGCATATTAACGAAATAATGACTGATACGCCGTTTTTTACTGGCCAATTAACACTGATGTGGAGTTCCCATGTAGTGGTATTTAACTATGCATCATAATACAAAAGAGTTGCTATTTGGCCTATACACAGCTATGATATATAGAAAACAACAAGATGTGTTTGTGAAACAGTATGTCCCCTTTCGAGCGATTTTGACCCTTATATGTGACGTTTGACCTTAATTTACCTTGAAGGATGACCTTGACCTGTCACCACTCAAAATGTGCAGCTCCAGAAATACACACGCATGCCAAATATGAAGTTGCTATCTTCAATATTGCAAAAGTTATGGCAAATGTTAAAGTTTGTGCAAACAAACAAACCAACAAACAAACCAACACACAGACAGGGCAACAACAATATGTCCCCCAGTATAGACTGGGGGACATAAAAAGTAACTGTCCTATCGATGCGTAATATATAAGGTGTGAGTAAATTAAAAGAACTGCGAGGTTTGCCGAGCATTTGTTTTATGCGTTCCGAGCCTCATAATATTATACAACATAGCGATAGTGAATAAATCTGTTTTTTTTTTCTTCTTTTTATCATACATCTATGTCCCCCATTTAAATAAATAAACAAATATAATCACTATGAGGCTGCATTCTAGCGGGAATGAATATTATGTTTGACGTTTGACTTTTAATACTGGCGTCATGAGCACTTAAGTTTAAAATGTGTAAACAATTTTTTTTGCTGATTTTGTTGCTTTTTGTGTCTTAAATATGTAACATCTTGGTATCATACTGTTGTCGAATCTGATTTTATTTTAACAAAAATGATGACTTTATAGTTGATTCAAAGTAATATGACCTACCTGTAATCATTGACTGATATAACAATTCCCTGTTGACGTGATGAAAAAAATCATAAAGCATTATATCTGGCAGATATCAATGTAGTAATGTGATAAAAATATTATGATTAGTTTCTGATCTTATGAATATTTTTACAATGAAATAAATACACAATATTGTACTAAGGTGTGCACTGGTCCGGGTATTATTTTGGCAATTTCAAAGCCGGGGCCCAAGTCCACTGAAAATAATTGAGTCAGTCCTATGAAGAAAACTGCAGTTTACCTGGTATTTCACTAAAGAAAATATTACGTTATTTGTTTAAAGATGGACTTTGGTTTAAATGAATAGGTTTTGTTTTTATTGTGTTCTTTGTCCATTGGAATACCAGTGGGTATCAAGTTCAATTATTTCTTATGAAAATGTATTTATGGCCCATATTCATACAGCAACATCTCTTGATTGACAATTCAAATTCATCTATTAAAATCAGATAATTTTCAACGACTGCGTCCGGTTCCTTTTTTTATCCCCATTTTGGGAATATGACCTACAGACTACAACCATCAAATTGAAAAAAAAAATGTATCGTCAATTTACTTTAAATTGGGAAAATGCATTATTGTTTGATTTATAGCATTTGAATAACTATAACTATAAACCGTATATTATACATACAATTGCAATAATAAACATATCAGTAAAATGGATATGACATCTTCAAAATGCTTTATTTCAACACTTTACAGCTCTTGTTCTAAACATCTAACAGTTTAACCATCAATGAGTTATAAAAGAACTGGATTTGGGAAAAAAAGATTTCACCTTTTTTCAATTTTAGCAATTGAGAATATAACCGAAGTACGACTATAAAACCAACCAAAACAAGGTATATCTTTGTGAAACACAATGCACAATGTCCCCTTTTGAGCGATTTTGACAAATATATTTGACCTTTGACCTTGAAGGATGACCTTGACCTTTCACCACTCAAAATGTGCAGCTCCATGAGATACACATGCATGCCAAATATCAAGTTGCTATCTTCAATATTGCAAAAGTAATGATTTTCACCCACATATTTGACCTTTGAGCTTGAAGGATGACCTTGACCTTTCACCACTCAAAATGTGCAGCACCATGACATACACATGCATGCCAAATATCAAATTGCTATCTTCAATATTGCAAAAGTTATGGCCGATGTTAAAGTTTGTGCAAACCAACAAACAAACAAACGAACAGGGCAAAAACAATATGTCCCCCAGTATAGACTGGGGGACATAAAAAGCCCGGACCATATATATAGTACACAACTACTTTTCAGTGAGATATGGCATTTTCAGATCTCCAATAAATTTGACTGCTGTTAAAATTGTATAATGATCGTTGTGGAAACAATCAATCAAATACGATTCAAGGAATTCCCACTCGGAACCACTGTAGGGCAATGAATTGTTTTTTGTTTGATAACTTGTGGTCTGTTAAGATTTTTCTAATATTTTCCGAAATGAAAAGGATTTTAGTAGTATATTAACATAGATATTTTATTATTTTAATAATAATATGCATCTATTTTTTAGTCCATTAATCAATGTTTCACACGCGCTGTATATGTTTGGAGGGGGCATACGAATTAACAATGAGTTGTCCCCATTGGAAGCCTTGTTAGAATTGATTCCAAACGTATGTTAATATCAAGGTCTAAATTATGTTAGGTGGTGTTGATACTGTTCAAAGACATCAAACATATAGGATCTGACATGAGTTGTCATATCATATCGTATTTTATTAAACGAGTTCAGGAATTGTGTTGAAATCTGATGAATCCCGAATGTTGTTAACATTTCGTGACGTCATTTGATGTTGCATCGTCATTTCAGCAAAATAACAAAATGCGATTGGTCAATAAAAGAAAACTAAGCCATTGAAAACGCTTACAAAGTATATTACACATGTGCTATATATAAAAATTTATGTAATGGTTATATTACATGGGAAACTGGGAATGGCATGTGATAAATGAAAGTATCAAAGCTTTGTAGGAAGCATTATTGATGTTAGAGGCAGAGAGTGCGAGAGGGAGAGAGAGTCCGTCAATACTAATGGCATATGTGGAGGAGATATTGAGCAGTCTGAAGGAATGGAAAGTCTCCGGGAGTTAACAACATCGCTTCCGAGCTGACAAAGCACGGAGGAGAGGCAACGACTGCGGAAATGGCGGTACTATGACAAAAGATCTGGGGAAGAAGAAGTGGGCAAAGGTTGTTGACCCAGACGAATTCATGGTACTCATCATCCTCAACAGTTAGGCCACGGAACTGCTAGCGGAAGAGTAGGATAGATGCAGAGCTGGACATAGCACAGTTGAACACATCTTCACGGCAGAGTCATCATTGCGAAACAACTGCAACACTAACGTGGGTTCTTCCACAACTTCATTGACTTTAAGAAGCTTTTGACGCGTGTGGCATGATGGCATATGGCAGGTCCCGAGAGGATTCAACATTAACGAAGGGCTGGTCAAAGTCATTCAAGAACTCTGCGGAAACGGCAGCAGCACAGTACTTCTCCATGGACAGATGGGTGACTTCTTCAGGACATCAGTGGGCGTCCGTCAGGGTGTCTGCTCTTTCCCGTCCTGTTTAACCTTTTTTACCATGAGAAGATAATGCAGGGGACCCTCCAAGACCACCACACATCCATCTCCATCTCCATCAGTGGCAGTCCCATCTCCAACTTGAGATTTGCTGATAAAATCAGGGTGGCAACAGCAGTGAACTCCAAAACCTCACCAACAGACTCTTTGATGGAGGTCAACACGGAGAATCGACAACCTAATAACGGTCGTAAAACCTGCCGGATGAAAGTGAGAAGTCTCGTGACCGTTACATTTGCGTTATTAGGGAAAATTGTTACATGTACTGCTAATATACAAAAGCTCCACACGATAGTTAATAAAGTGATCATAGTAAGGGAAAAATAAGTTCTGGTTAATGCATTAACGATTTTTGGTGTGAATCACTTCAGGAACAACTGCATGATGTCAATTAGTAATAACTATGTTAATTTGATTGGTTATAAAAACTAGAGATTCATTCATAAAGTAAATTCACAATTCAATTATCTTTCTGCTTTAGTCAGACAAATTGGCTTAAATTTTACTTCGCCAAATTGTAATGTTTTAAAGACAACAAAATCAAGTAACAAGAGTTTGTTTGGTGCAAATTAAAACTTCGTTATACAGTTCATGAACTGCCAATCATGTAATCATTTTACAATGTGGTAAACGAACAGCCTTGGAATATCTTTCGGAAAAAAAAGACCATGAAATTATTATAAATTCATTGCAAACCTATCTTTTGGTTATTAATTCTAAACGGCACACGTTATTATTAATAGTTGATTTTATGCACATGAATATAGGAACATCTAATATATAAGGTAAATTGTCTGCCTGGCCTTAAGTTTCGGACACTGCTGGGAATATTTCTGAGTATATACATTTTCGGAAACAATAACAAAATATTGTTTTTAAGTGTCCGAGAACTTAAGGGTATTTACGGTACTCCGAGCAGCNATAATTTGTAAGATTGTTTAGTTTGTCAAATCTACAATAAGTTGCATTTAATCAAAGGCTTACGACAAGTACAAACTTGCTTAGGCATGATGATCTATATGACTTTATTGTAGAGGCATACATTACTGTGTATAAATACGTTTACATGTATATGACGTCATTAAGGGCTTTACCTGTGTTCATCAATACGACTAAATCGATACATGTGGATTCATTTTCCATACATGTACAATATGATTTGATCTATAAAACGACATCTACATTTCCCAAGCAGAAGCCATATCATGCCCTAAATGATACGATAACGTTGTAGCACGTAAACAGAAAAGTCACTGAGAGGTAGATTGGTAAATAAATAATATTCATTGGTATACTTATAACTTAAAACCTATCGATAAGAACACTACTTTCTCTTCAGACATAGTTTCTGGAGTGTAATTGTTTTCTGTATTGAGATGTGCAATGAATATATTAATTAAAACGTCCAATTTACTTTGTAAGATGTAGATCGTAAATATTTCTAGCCATGGGCTTCAACAAAGCATGCAGTGTAACAAAACTAACAATAACAACAACAACACTCACAACATTAACTTCTGTCTTCACACAAGCGTATAAACTTGGCTTTTTTGCAAAGTATACCATCAAAACGTTCGACAAGATTAAAAAATATATATTTAATTTTGGAAAAATAAAAAAAGAACACACGTTTGAAAAATACATGTATATACTAATATGTGTGAGAGTATCAAGATGCATGTTAAAAGGTTAATATAATATTTCGTAGCATGTTAAATTCACTATATTACATTCAGACTTATGACATTGGCACATTTTCTATTATGCTAACGACATGGTGTTAAATTCATTGTACTAGTTTCAGACTTATCTCATTGACACATTTTCCATTATGCTAACGACATGGTTTTTATGATATGCAGCAATGTCCTTTTTGTGGTATAAAGTGCCTAGTTAAATTTTATTTTTAATTTTCAGTTTAACAAAATGCTATAGGCAGGATAATAGTGCATGTTCATAGCGGACATCATTTTATGCATGGACACATTTTCTTTACTTAGAACCGACTGAGCATGGTACATGTTTGTCCTATTGTTTTAAACAATTTTCCTATTTATATTAAAGCCATTTGAAAACATTATGTTCACCAAGCTGATAAAGCTCTTTATTTTAAACACAAGTACGTTGGTTTTGTTTCGTTATAATGAATGTGGAAAAAAAAGTCAATCAACTAGTGGAAAGCGCCGAAACTGCCGATAAAAAAGCTCATGAAATATTTCTGAAGTGTGTCTAACATCTAGGTGTACTGATGAACTTTTCTGCGATGCTCAAAATCAGCTGATGGTTAGTCCAATAAAGCGGACTGCCAACAATTTGCATACATTAAAATAGTTTAAGAAGTTCATGGACGCTTTAAATATAATCAGACTGTTCGCCAATTATGTTTGCAATGCAGACGACACCATTTTGTAAACTAAGAAATCATAGTCACAATTAATTAATTATGGTCGACTTTTATATGCATTTTGATAGAGATTTATGCGGACTAAAATGATAAATCATTGAAGTTCATGGACACTCTAAATATATTCAGACTGTTGGTTAATTATGTTTGCAATGCAGACGACAACATTTTGTAAATTAAGAAAATTGCACGTAGACTTCAATACATTAATTATGGTCGAAATTGATATGCATTAAGGTAGAGATTTATCCGGACAAAAATGACAGGGGCGGGGGTGGGGATGAAAAGGGAAAGGGAGCTCGGAAAGGGTCAAGGTGACCATATTTGCTAAACAAAAACATCGGATGGTACACTTTGGAAAATTTTAATGACTTAATGTTCGGTTTCCACTTTTAAAGCCCCATTAACACTCAAAATAAACGAATATTCCGTTAAATATTTCATAAAATAAGGTTAACCCACACAAAAATCAGTGTTCCTTATAGCTATAGCCAAACTTTCAACGCTAGATATGCTCTCGTAACACAGATTTAACAAGATACAAAATGTTAATTTTGTGGTACAATATATTCAACACGTGTTAATCTAAGTGTAAGTGTGTCGTATGAAAAGATATCGTTGCGGGAAATTAAAATGGGATAAATTCTACCAAAAAAGAGCATTTTGTATCTTGTTAAATCTAGGTTACCAGAGCACATCTAGCTTTGAAATGTTGGCTATTGCTATAAGGGACACTGTTTGTTTTTGGGTTAACTTTATTTTACGCAATATTCGATAATTTTGAGTGTTAATGGGGCTTTTAGTTCTAATATTATATAATCCATTCAGCATTATATATTATATGAGGTATGCTGTCAATAAAAATGATTTGATATTAATATGAAGTTATATGGCATGCAACCATATACAATCGTAAAAGGATGAGACATATACTTTAAGGGTGGGAGATAAAAATGGAAATACACATGTTTTTCAACTGGTAAGCATACAAATGGAAGCCCCCACCCCCTTCAATTCAGATTTAGCTTAATCCCTAAATTTAGGTTATATAATATATAATTATGGAGCATATGGACAGTTTCACGAGGGGTATAAAGAAGTCTCGCTGTTGGTTGATTGGTTGGTTGGTTTGTCGTTTTTTCGGTTGATTTGTCGCTTAATTAAAAAAAACAGGCTTTAGAGCGATTGATTTGAAATTTTTTGTAACAGAAACATTTTATATCACTATGAAATGCAGATATGCAATAGACAATGTTCTCGCGCAGTGATTTACGCGTTCCTGTATTGAACTTCACCATTTTTATTTATACAATGATCTTAATTCGTAGAGAAAACTGCGTGTATACGTCTCAAGTAGTTAAATTGCAACTTGAAAGATGTCATCCCCATGAAGTGAAGATGTGCAAGACACAATTGTCTCGACCACATTTATGGATTTTATGCCCTTGAACTAGGGCATTTTATGACAGTAGCGTAAATGTTTCAAGTTTGTGGAGCGAACTACTTCAACATTTCTCAAGCTTTAAAATTCAATGACAGAAGCATTAAATTTTATAAGTTTGTTTATCGCACGTCTTCCACATTGCTCAAGCAATTGAATTGCAACTTGAAAAATGTCATCCACGTGAAGTATCAAAAAGTAAAACACAATTTTCAGTCAAATAACTACATATTTTAGTTATGTGCCCCTTGCAATAAGCCGTGGGCATATCTTATATTAATGTGACAATTCGGTATGTGGATAGTTTAGTGACGTTTGTGACAAATCTCTAGTTTTATTTTTTTTTAAATGAATAAAATGTAATTATGTTGATTTCGTTTATACTTTCTATAACTAAATACTTTTTTTATAAAGCCCCATAAACACTCAAAAGCAACGAATATTTCGTAAAATATTTCGTAAAATAAAGTATTCCATTATAGTTGAATAATATATTAACACAATATCTTCACAGCACAACTAGCCCCACCTTGTCTTCTTATCATGAACTGAGCGACACATAAACGAAACGCTTTCGCTGCACTTCTGATGTCATTGTAATCAAGAATTGTCCACAGCACTGAAGACAAAACACAATAACATTATAGCAGATAACGGAGACCAATTTGCAAGTCTATTTTTCTGGACATATTCCCATGACATTGACGTGTTTGGCACCACTGTTGTAAGTAGACAATTAGCCGTCTTGATTACCACGGTTGTAACTCTGTGTGAACAGGCAGTTCATCTAGAGGAGTTATAACTTCTGCCGCAGCTTCTGGAGTTTCACTTGTTTATAGTATATGCTATATCTGACACTCGTTCCATGAACTGTACTGATGTTAAGCTGCGGTGGAAGAACTGTAATGTTATTACGTACTTTGTTGTCAAATGGCGTTTTCAACTTGTCTGTATCAAAAGTTATATACCATGTAGTCCTTACAGTTATTTTACTGAACGTTTGATTAAGCAAGTTTTTTTTTGCATGTTTTCAAACACTTTGTTAAATTTTATCTTTTGTTAAAGGGCATACAATAAAAACCTGAATTTTAGCAAGGATTTTATGCACACAATTCTGATGGAGCATTAACACAAAAATCAAATCAAGACCACTTTAAAAAACTACTAAGTAATCAATATGTTCAACGAGTATATATGTGAATATTTGTTTACGTAAATGTGATTCTGTGACTTCCTATTTGTTGCCTACATTCAGATCACATTGCTTGCAATCTGACATGGAGTAATATAAAATAAAATAAACAAGATAACTCGAGATACGTTGGCCGTTGAAATTCCAAGTGTAAAGATGAAAATACTGCCAATGACGCAATTCACAATACTCTAACAGATATACCGAAGTCTGATCCGCGATTGCAATCAGAAAATTATTATGCTTTTTCCGGGGGAAACCAATCATTGGCATGGTGTTTCATCCGATACTCCGCTGTCAATAAAGAGATTATTGATTGACGAAGCTATTTTCCTATCGCTGAATTACGTCAAAAGATATAAGAGGAAGCTGCGTCATGCGTGTTGTGTCACGGTGATCGATGTTGCATTAACTATACATTACTATTAGCTATAGATTGCTTTAAGCTTCTCATAAGAAACTACTGAAAAATTTCATACATTTTTTAAAGGTCGATCGATCCTTTTGTTTCTTGTTTCACGTTACATTTTCTGTAAGGCGCCTGTCTTGAGCAGGATAACAAGGAGAAGCATGTTATGATAGTATCAAAGTAGGGGCAAAGTAGCAATGTATACGCAAACCATCAAATTCGATGCAGACCAGCAAATTAGATGCAAAGCAGCATACGTCTAGTTCATATTCATATGATTCGCCATTCGACAGAAAATACTCTGTAAGTCTTTACAAGTTGAACTTTATCGTAATACTCAATATCTCGTAAATAATACACTTGGTTATGATGGCATAAAATATGTGCAGCAAAATATAGGAAAGCAGCTATGACTGGAGTATTGTGAATAACGAATAATTTATTATGAAATGGAATCTGGGGATGTATCATCTGTGGTTGCAGCGCAGCTGCAGTTACTGTATTAGACGTATTCCGTTTATTGATGATACAGGTAATGCGCACCTGTTCGTCGCAAAATTGTAATGAAACTTTGCACTACCTCTGTGAGTACTTGCAAAAAACTATAATACAAAAAAACTTGCAACTGCGCAGCAACAATAGAGTCGCGTGCATATTTGCGAAAGCATCTGCGAGTCAATTAAAAAAGGATGTATAATCATATTAGTATTAAAGTAGAATTGCAATTTGAATGTAATTCATAATATGCAGTGATGTTTTGAAGCCTATTTCGGTTATGTTGCAACAGTTTTTCGTCGTGGTTGTATTTACATTCCGCTTCTAAATGAATCAACAATACTGCGTATTCAAGTGATATGTTTTTCAAAATGATTAGTTTGATTAATGTTGCAAATAGTTGCACATGTATCCATTAATGCCTTTGTCGTATGGTGACGACAACAGTAAGGTTAACACAGAATGTTTTATTTGTACCGCTGTAATGAATTTGTTGAGGTTCGTCAAATTTGTAAAGATAATCACAAAGAATAGTTTAATTTAATATATTTGGATGGACAGATCATCTCTGACTTCGTATATTATAGACTGTCGACATGCGTTGTAATAAGAATAGTATGTAACATATCTTACTTAGTGTTACCATCCTTAACATAATTTCAGTGTATTTTACCAGTACATAGAAACATATGACTTATTTTCTTGTGAATTATATACATGTGTACGTTCAACCAGTTCTATTTATAAAGGAGATTTGCATTTTATATAATTATGATCGAGTCATACATTTGTTATCAATGTCGTCGTAAAAGCCTGACCGTGCCTTAAATGTGATTGATTCTGCCTATGTCGTCCTGCTAGCATTTACGTTAACGCCTCAGGTATTCCACGTTGATTTCGCCCCGTTGCTGAATGCCTAATTGCTCGCACAATACCAGGCATTGTCTTTTCTTTCTTGAATGCACTCTTGTTTTATAAAATGCAAAGTATTATTCCAGATTGCTGAGGTTATTTCTGTGTCGACCTTGTAACGCTGAATATATTCATATTTGTATTCAGAACAGATGTTTCAATGTTGTCAAAACCACATGCTAACCTAGATGCTAATCAGCATTCGTATTTTTTAATACAATTTCAACGATAATGTGTTTGAGGTTAAATACATAACAAACTCCTTTGTATCCCGTAGTACTTGTGGGCTATAAATAAGGGTCCAGTTTCAAGAAGTTCCATTCCCCTAATGTTCTAGCAGAAGAAATATGCTATAAGGTTATGTATGTTTTAATTTGATTGTGATTATTTTATTATCAAACTGTTTCTTGAGGATAAAATAAAGCACATCTGTCTTCTCCTAACAGTGAAACTCTAAGAAAGGCTTTCAATTGTTCAATTATTTAATATTCGCTGAAATACCTTATTTGAACATGTAAAAAAATTCAAACGCATGACAAGAACGCATTTCTCCATTTGGATTAATATTTAATATACTTTTACACAGATAAATTAAACTTTCAATGCTACATTTCTAAAAAAAAACTTCTATAATATGTTGTTTAATGTTCAACTTAATTTATTTGATCCGTGTCCATTTTAATTTCCGGACTCGCGAGAATGAAAATTCCATATTAATATGTTCCCATCGAAGCTTACTTCATTTCAACCTTAGACCCATCTACTGTTAGCCAACAACTATCGTCAGTTTTTGTTTAGTCATCACAATTATCTGTCTGCACTACGTTCGCTGCCACACGCAGTTCAAAGTACTGCTCATATGACTGCATTCACTCGTCGTCTGCTTGATCGGACTGCTATGTGGGTAACTGGGTCAGTCGTTAACGCCTGGGCAAAAAACTGCAGACATAACGAAATGCTGTTATCAATCTAGCTCTAAAATGTCACAAAAATGTAGCCATATCATACATAATCTTCAATGACACAGTTGCTTACAACAGCAACAATCCGGTGAAAACTAGGCTACGACAAGGAGAGATAATAATGATATTGGAAAAGTATTTAAAAGTACGTTATGTAATCAGAAATTTCTAGACCAATACATATTAGAAACGTCGATAATCGTAAGTTAAAAGTACAAACAAAGTTGTGCTGGTTCATTTATATTGAAATATAAACGTATCGCAATACATTTACTTTTAATTTTGCTTCCTGGGTAGAATTATTATACAACTTAATTTAGTTGCGGGATATGTTGTGAATACTCATACACTTCGGACTGAACATGTGATTTCATGTTAACTGCCAGGCGGACAGCGTTTTCAATAGAACACAGTGTCTTCCACAAGTTTAATATGTATACGCATTACATGTACTGCATTGTATCATTTTAGGCGAATGGCGGAATGAAGTTCAACACTCTTAAGACAGATCCTGTATAATTGCATATACATGCTATGGGTTATGGGCTCCCTGCTCATATTTGTTATCGAAAGGAGAAACCAGGACAACTAGGCTTGACAAATGAACTCTGCGCAGCACAACTATGGACAACAACTGTTATGTGCAACCGTAAATAGAATCATTTTTATTCAACAGAATTTGCAAGTGACACGAATAATATGTTGTGCCTATCGGGTAAACTACCGGTATATATATATATATATATATATATATATATATATATATATATATAT
>VMBQ01002596.1:63669-121498 GCA_007657795.1 Dreissena rostriformis | reverse complement strand
ATTTTGGACTGAACTAAATCATTGAAATCAAGCATCCATTCGCGTAACAAAATTGTACATGACCCCGGGGACGACGTAACATTTATGTCAATTTAGCACAACGTCGCCAGATTTCCACACTATCTATTTAACTAGCAAAAAAAAAAACAATACATGTAAATATTCGGCCTTTTGAAGTTTTATATCGATTACAGAGAACCTGTAGATGATTTGATAACATTTATGTGATGATTTAGTAGAAAATATTGCTATCATAGAGGAAAATGATGAAAAACTTCCGAGATACTACTCACTCCTGAGAATTACCAGTACCTTTATTCTGTTTTCGACCATCAGTGTTCATTCATTCTAAAAGTGCAGATTTAATGTAGAATTTGACTTTTTAAAATAAAGAAATCGTTGGCAATATAGTACGATGCTTCAAATGTTGTTATGAGCATATATAACAACAGGCATAGCATTGTCTGTGCTTTGAGAATAGAATACCATGCATGAACTGATGCCATCAACGTAAAACAACAGGTAGATGCTTGTTATATTAAATTATATATGTTGACAATAGAATATCCTGCCTTGACTGTTGTCATGAATGTATAACAACAGGCAGAGCATGTTCTATATTTTGACAATAAAATACCCTGTCTTGACTGTTGTCATGAACATATAACAACAGGCGGAGCCTGTTCTATAGGTTGACAATAGAATATCCTGCCTTGACTGTTGTCATGAACATATTACAACAGGCGGAGCTTGTTCTATAGGTTGACAATAGAATATCCTGCCATGACTGTTGTCATGAACATATAACAACAAGTGGAGCATGTTCTATATGTTGACAATAGAATATCCTGCCTTGACTTTGTCATGAACATATAACAACAGGCGGAGCATGTTATGTATGTTGACAATAGAATATCCTGCCTTGACTGTATATATGTTAAAAATAGAATACCATGCCTTGGCTGTTATCATGAACATAAAACAACAGGCAGAGCATGTTTTCTTTATGTTGACAATAAAATACCATGCCTTGACTGTTGTCATTAACATATTACAACAGGCGGAGTCTGTTCTATAGGTTGATAGTAGAATATCCTGTCTTGACTGTTGTCATGAACATATAACAACAGACAGAACATGTTCTATATGTTGACAATAAAATACCATGCTTTGACTGTTGTCATGTACATATAACAACATACAAAGCATGTTCTATATGTTGACAATAGAATATCCTGCCTTGACTGTTGTCATGAACATATAACAACAGGCGGAGCATGTTCTATATGTTGACAATAGAATATCCTGCCTTGACTGTATATATGTTAACAATAGAATACCATGCCTTGGCTGTTGTCATGAACACAAAACAACAGGCAGAGCATGTTCTATATGTTGACAATAAAATACCATGCCTTGACTGTTGTCATGAATTTAACAACAGGGGGAGTCTGTTCTATTGGTTGATAGTAGAATATCCTGCCTTGACTGTTGTCATGAACATATAACAACAGACAGAGCATGTTCTATATGTTGACAATAGAATACCATGCCTTGACTGTTGTCATGTACATATAACAACATACAGAGCATGTTCTATAGGTTGACAATAGAATATCCTGCCTTGACTGTTGTCATGAACATATAGCAACAGGCAGAGCATGTTCTATATGTTGATAATATAATACCATGCCTTGACTGTTGTCATGAGCACAATACAACAGACAGAGTATGTTCTATGTGTTGGCAATATAATATCCTGCCTTGACTGTTGTCATGAACATATAACAACAGGCAGAGCATGTTCTATATGTTGATAAAAGAATAGTATGCCTTGGCTGTTGTCATGAACATATAACAATAGGCAGAGCATGTTCTATATGGTGATAATAGAATACCATGCCTGGGATGTTGTATTGAATATATAACAACAGGCAAAGCATGTTCTATAGGTTGAAAGTAGAATATCCTGCATTGACTGTTGTTATGAGTGTCTAACAACAGGCAGAGCATGTTCTATATGTTGATAATAGAATATCATGCCTTGACTGTATATATGTTAACAATAGAATACCATGCCTTGGCTGTTGTCATGAACGTATAACAACAGGCGGAGCATGTTCTATATGTTGACAATAGAATATCCTGCCTTGACTGTATATATGTTAACAATAGAATACCATGTCTTGGCTGTTGTCATGAACATATAACAACAGGCAGAGCATGTTCTATATGTTGACAATACAATACCATGCCTTGACTGTTGTCATGAACATAAAATTGTCCTATTGTTCATATCAGACCAAATTCAGCCAATACAATCCTGTGAGGTGGGGTTGTTGATTGGATATAACTGTCCACAAGCTCTGGCACCAAGAAATGTTATCATAGGGCGCAATGATGAGCCCTACGCGTTAAAAACATTATTGGGTTGGAGTATCATTGGTTGCGCTAGAGATTCAAACGGCAAAGAATGGTTAACGGGAAGCTGTCATCGATCAATGGTGCAAACAAAGGAGATACCTGTATTTTCACCAAATGATGTGATCAAAGTTTTAGAAAGAGATTTCGCGAATGACGGGAAAGAAGGAAAAGTTTCACAAAATGACATTCCCTTTCTTAACACTTTAGACAGTAACATTCGAGTAAGAGAAGATAAACACTTAGGTATGCCACTCCCCTTCAAACAGAGGCCTCTTTTGCCAAATAATAAACCCATGGCAGTTTCACGTCTGAAGCATTTGAAGCTTAAGATGGGCAATCCAACATACTGTGAACACTATAAACAGTTCATGAAAGGTCTCATAGATCGAGGCGAAGCTGAACAAGTATTCGATAACGGTGAAGATGACAACATATGGTACATTCCCCATCATAATGTATACCATGCACAGAAGCCAGATAAGATACTCGTAGTGTTTGACTGTTCTACAAGATATGCCAATACTTCCCTCAACCAGCACCTGCTCACGGATCCCGAACTGACAAATGGCCTTGTAGGTGTGTTATGTAGATTCAGAGAGCATCCAGTGGCACTTTTGTGTGACATAGAGGGTATGTTCACCCAGTGTAAAGTGAGAAAAGAAGATCAAGATTTGTTTAGGTTCTTATGGTGGGAGGACGGAGACTTAGAAAAGATGCCATTAGAATACAGAATGAAGCTCATCTGTTTGGGGCTTCATCATCACCAGGTTGTGCAAGTTATGGTTTAAAGTTTCTGGCAAGAAACCACAGTGAAAAGTTTTGTAAAGCATCACTTTTCGTACAAAATGATTTTTACATGGATGACGGACTGACCAGTTTAGAAACAGAAGAGGAAGCAATTCAGCTGGTGAAGGATGCTACTGAGTTATGTGCAGAAGGGGGTTTACATTTGAACAAGATCGTATCAAACAGAAAGGCAGTTATTGAGTCAGTTCCAGTGACCAAAGGGCAGCTAATATAAAAGATCTTGATATATCATTGGAGAAATAACCTGTTACATAGGTTATGTCAGCATTAAACATAGTTTAGAATTTGATATACTGGTATAGCCATGTCTCTACTACGGTCTATTAAAAGGGGATGACAAACATAACAACAAGGTAGTTGCTGAAGGTCACGGATGCTTATTGATATCAAGAAGACCTACAAAAGAGTTAGACAGTGAACAGTATGGGCCATGTGTACACTGCAGAGATTGGATGTTGAAGTCTACCTTAAAAAAACATCAATCGAAGTGTATTGCGCAGCATGTTGTTGATGTTTCGCCTTTGACCAAAAGAAATCTTATTTTGCAGTCAGACATTTTGTCTGGACATCTACAAACAAAAGCTTCTCTTCTGCAAAAGGAGGTTTTTGCTATAATGACACAAGATAAAGAAAGAGAAATTGCCCAGAAAGACCTACTGATTGTTGCACTTGGGGAATCATGGCTTCGTAGAAATATCGACAACAAACTGAAGAGGAAATATTATGCATCACAAAGAATGCGTTTAACTGCTAGATTTCTAATTGCTTTGCTTGAGGAATACAAAGCAAGTGATGCTAAATCACTGTGGGAGTTTCTTGTACCACAGAAGTTTGATTGTCTTGCTAAAGCAGCTATCACTGTAGCAATGCCAACATTGATCCTTGAAATATTAATACATGACACAGGTGCCATGTTTTACAAATATTATTCTACTCTCTGAAACAAATGTTCGCATACAAGCAAACACATTTTGGCAGGGATGTCCATGTTAACATGGCTCTTATTTGTTTTCGAAAAATTACCACTTTGACATATCAACATGTATTCCCATGCTTGTGCTATTTAAGACGGATAACTTGATGTTTAAAACTAATGTTTTGAAGTTGTTTTGCATTTCTGTAATTATTATGCTCATTCTAGGTGCTGATTCAAGACAACAAATCAGCCCCAGTAGGGTTCCAGTTGCTGGCGCCTGGGACAACTATTGCCGTTTGGCCATAGTGGTTAGAAGAAGTATTGTCTTCCATTGGCACTTCGTCTTCAAGAAGGAATAAACGTGCTTCAAAATTAGGAAAACCTATAAAGATAGACCATTCCGCCGAGATAATAAAAAAGTTGATAGACGGTTTCTTTGACCCAGAGGAGCTGGGAATTGATGGAGGAACTGCAGCCTTCAAGGACAATGACATATATAAGTCTATCAAATGTAAGTTTGATTTTGACTAGGTGTTTATCTCTTTCTTGGTGTTCATAGACCAGCAACAAAAGACGTGCTCAAATTATATTTTGTAAATATAAAATAGTAAAGAATCATTCAAGATATAACAAGAGATGTGTTCGTCAGAAACACAATGCCCCCTACTGCGCCGCTTTAAAATAAAATTTCTATTTATCAATTGGCAGGTATACATGTAGAAATTATCTCCCTTTAAAACTTATTACTTTCCTTGGATTTTGTTTTTTTGACCTTTGACCTTGAAGAATGACCTTGACCTTTCACCACTCAAAATGTGCAGCTTCATGAGATACACATGCATGCCAAATATCAAGTTGCTATCTTCAATATTGCAAAGGTTATGGCCAACGTTAAAAGTTTTTGGACGCACGGACAGACAGACTGACAGACAGACGGACTGACAGTTCAACTGCTACATGTATATGCCACCCTACCGGGGGCATAAAAATATGTATATACACAACCTTTTTACACTGTTGAGTATATTTTGGATACCACATTATTATTTTTCGACCAAAAACACTTGGCAGCAAAGCTAGCCCATTTTTAGACATATTCTATTGTAGACAGTTTTGTTACAAGATATTTCTAATTTGCATTTTCAGAGTATGCTGTTCATGTCTTGAAGATCACAGTTCAGAAGTTTAACAAATACTGGGGGCAGAAAATGGGTAGTTCAAAACAAACATTAAAGCGTCAAAAGAAGCTAAAACAACACAGTTGTATGATAAATTCAAATAGGATAATTTCTTGTAAGAATTGCATGTGTAAAACAAAAACAGTTCACTAAAATAGTCAATCATGTANTCCGGAATCACGGGTTCGAGCCGATTCGTCCTAAACCACTTCGTACCACAAAGTTTAAGATACTAAAGCCACTTGTGCATTTCAGGATATTGTTATAGGTGTGAGATAGAAAAATAAATCGGACTATACATATATGTATTTTGTTACAATGAAAATTATTATTATTGTTATATTGACCATACTGATTTTTTTTCCATTATTTTAAAGACATGTGGCATAGTTCACAATTTGTTTAATCTTGTGTTTCATAAAGTTATTAACTATAACAATGACATTTTTTTGTTAAGTAAGACCCCTCGTCCATAATATAAGCACTCGAGAGTTTATATGTAGTGAAAATAATTTACATTTAGGCATATTAACAATACATGTGATTATGAAAGGCAGTGACATTTGTCAAATATTGAAATACTTATGCACAAACTAGTAAAAAAATATAAAATTAGTAACATAGACATACCAATAACTTACTGTAATATTAGGATTACAGTAATTTAATCATAAAAACTATACACAGCTTTTTGTTACAGGAGCCGATCCATGTTCCTTTGATGGAACTCTGCATTACTAGTTGGATTTTGCACAGTCTGTGCATTATGCACACCATGCAAGACAGGCTGGCCCTATCTACTTTGCTTCACCACGGAAGTGCCATGCATTTGGAATATGCTCAGAGGGAACAGGTAACATTTTATGAAAAGCAAAGTCCGTACATGATAACACTTTAAAATTGTTTGAATATAAACATAAAATACAGGTTTACTTTAAGGAGAGAATGTACAGATTTTGGATGATTTGACATAACTTGTATGAAATTAACATTAGTCTTTATAGCAATTATTCTCTTGGAACAGGAAATCAAACGTTCTACCTGATTGATGAGGAAGAGCTGCCTGGAAAGAGTGCGGACTGTGTCATAAGCTTAGTGCACCATTATTTCCAGCACTATGGTTATGGAGAGAAGAATGCACAGGTAAAGCAGTATTTAAAGGTTCATTTCAAAATCATTATTTACTCCATAATTATAAACAACTTATATGTAATGTTCTTTGTCAAAAATGTGTAATGTGGATTTTATGCCCCTTCTTCGAAGAAGATGGGGTATATTGCTTTTGGCCTGTCAGTCTGTCATTGTGTGTGTCTGTCTTTCTGTCCCAAAACTTTAACCTAGGTTAAAGTTTTGTCATCACTTTTGCATTATTGATGACAGTATCTTGATACTTGGCATGCATGTGTATCTCATCAAGCTGCACATTTTGAGTGGTCAAGGTCATCCTTCAAGGTCAAAGGTAAAACAACACAATCCAAGGGAAGTAATAAGCTTTAAAGGGAGATAATTTCTATACCTGCCAAATGATAAATAGAAATGTTATTTCAAAGCGGCGCAGTAGGGGGCATTGTGTTTCTGACAAACACATCTCTTGTTTAATATTAAACAATGAATGAATTTGATATATGTTGAACATATACTGGTACATTGAAACATTATTTACAGAAATTCTAGACTTGTTTATTTGTATGTTTTCAGATCCATTTTGACAATGCCGTCGGCCTAAACAAGAACCATGCTGTTCTGTGGTATTGCATGTGGCGAGTGATTCAAGGTTATTAAATGTCAATAAATAGTTCTTTGATGAACAGTTATTAATACAGTTGCATGAAAGAATAGTTAGGAACTATTAAATTCATATTTAATGTTATGGTCAAATCATAATGACATTTGTAATCAATTTGAAATGATAAGTATTGATTTTAATATATGCCACTTCTATTGAGTTTATAGTGTTAAAGTGAAAACTTTATCATAGTATGCCGGTTTAAATAAAGATTGCTAAAAATTGACATTTGTTACTCAAATATTGTTAAAATTGCATGAAATATTTTATAGAAAAGTAAACAGCTGTCAATTAAGTTTTACAATTTAATAATACAGGGGGGATAGTTAAACACACAGTTATTGTTTCACTCTTACGCTTAACACATTTAACATTTTATTTTTTAGGCCTTCATGAATCCATCAGCATCAACACCATGCTAGCAGGCCACACAAAGTTTGCTCCTGACTGGCATTTTGGTGTTTGGAAAGTGAAGTGGAGGGCGAGTGAAGCAGAGACAATGCAAGATATTGCAACAACATGTCCCAAACCTCTTATTCCAAAGTAATTGTTTATTTGGAATGTACAGTTTCGAAAAATTGCTGACAATTAAGGCATTATTAAATGTTGTGTATAGGGACTTTTGTGCAGTACAGTATTAGAACATGTATATTTGCATGTATTGTTGATTTGCCTGCTATGAATGGTTAATTCTGTCAATGTTTCATTATGATGTCATTATCAAGTAAATTTACATGCATTTCAAGTTTTACCCATGTTGTGTGATTTTTTTTTAAATATTAAAAAACCAGGTTCAATCTTTGTAAATAAGCAAATAGTGCTACATTGCATTTTTTTCTAATTTGTTAGATTCTTGAATAACCAGTACATTGTTAGAACCTCTTCTTTATATGAATAAGTTATTCATTCAGTTCATATATATATAACTATGTAATTTGATTACATATGGAGATAACAGTATTAATGTTATTTTAACTGAAATGAAATATAACATAAAGTCATACACATTGACTTTGCAATGATGTTTTTGCCATTTGTCATGTATCAATGTAAGAACAGAGTACAATTTCAACGTTACTAATGTTGAACCAGCCTTTATTTGAAGGCAAATTTGTAACCAGGTTTTCTTTGAGAAAAAAGATTGAATTTGACCCATGAGGGGGGGGGGTAACTAGGAACAATCAGTAACAATGCACATTTTAAATTGTCTCCCTTTATCAGACTTTTTTCAAATTGAAAACCTGTTTTGTGACAATTTTGTCCCTAGTTATATTTGTACTATGTTAAAGACAAATGGTTATCATGACGATCAGTTTCTTGCTTCAAATTATTAAAAGCTTTCAGTGGACTGGGTTTGTGGATTTTTTGTATAGACATTTACTTTGTATGCGAAATGATTTTATATAACAGTATTTCACATTAAGTACTTACAGTTAACATTAATTAGTTTTGGAATGTCAATAATTAAAACAACTCAGTTATGTGTTTAATTGTATGCATTTTCACACACATTAATAATTTTGTACGAATTTCCTATAATTATTCATCAAGATTAATGTGACGAATTTTATGTAATGTGTTCAAAACATAGATTTTTTTTAATTTGGGGATAAAATCCAACATTCAAATAATGGTAACCATGGAAACAATTTTTTTTAAATGATACTTTTTACAATGTGTTTATATGTAAACATGTGTAAACTATTTTACTTGTGTATACAGTTACTTGAATTCTGCTTAAAATGAGTAGTATATGAGCAATAAAAACAAACTCATTTTAGACTTTTGCACTTTATTAATTTCATACACTGTGTTCACGAAAAAGGCTGTATAATGAAAAATACTAGGAATGTTTGCAAAAAAAAAAATCATATTTTCATTCCCCAAACTCTACTCTACCAGAAAATGATGATATCTCAAAATGTCATTTTTTTATCAAATGGGTTAAAATTGCTTGTGCGGCCACACACACATATATATATATGTATATATTCAACAAAAACATTACATATTACACTGATAACCATGTAATAATGATAACTTATCAGAAATAAATTCATAATGTTCAACTTTCTTTTTTCGTGTGGTCTTTGTTCTCGTTAATTGAATAAAAATCTTTAAAAAAAAAATTAGAGAACAGTCTTTTCCTGACCATTGATCGCAAACACTGGGAACTTTGGTTTCACAAAAATTGTCCTGCTATATATGGAGAAAATCACCTGTTTGACGCTGTAGGCCAAAACAATGGTCAATATTGAACTAATTGTATTGTAGGTTCATTCATTTGTTTGAAGCGTGTTGATACAATTAATATCTCAGAAAACTCCACGAATGCTATAGAAACCAGATATAACATAAACTGGTGTTTTAACATCCTCTTGATGCCGATAGTAGCGTCATGGATTGTCGTCAATGTGCTCATAAGTATTGTTGCTGCGAGGGACCAAAGCCACTACAGCCAATATTTTGTTCGAAATACTTGCAGGCACATATGTGTTAGCGACATTTATGGTTCTGCTGTTTTGGAATCATTATCGCATTAAGTCCCAGGGACTATTTTATATCGCCTGCTACCGTTGTATACCAGACTTTCGTTGGTGACACGATTAACGCTGTATTGACGTGGACACTGGTTGTCATAACTACAGAAAGATCTGTTAATTAGTACGAGGCCGTTAACAGTTAAAGAGGTGGTGACGGTGCCAAGAGTGATACTTAAAGAGATAGTGATATATCGATGTTGTGGTGGTGCAATACATGCGAAACTTCCTCGCGGAAAATTGACAAAATAGCCTGATTGTTTACATAATGAAAAACATATTTAATTATCATGTTTTTGTCCTTTTCTCACCGAGCTGTGGTCAGCTCCCCACGACGGCAATAGAGAATTATTTTCTCATTCAATACAATTCCACACATTACTGGAAAATGCAAACAGTGCGCACTTGGGTCCACATCAAATGTACCCCTAGTGTAACCCCATAAAAGAAAGTGTACATAAAGTGTGAATATAAATACTATATTTGTAAATTATGTCTGTTAATGCATGTATTTCATAACTCATGTGTAAGTATATCAAGAACCTGGCTAATCTCTATCACATCCGCATGACATGGCTCTGATGGCATGACCTACTTAAGATTGCAATAAAAATGATGATAACGGTTTTCTCTTGCCTCTTATCTTACCTAGGATATGTTGCTTCCTGTTATGCTCTTTCTTTTTATTTTCATAACAGTTTGCTGGAGTTAAGGTCAGTAGTTATACAAACACAAGCCCGAAATAACAACTACTATAATACCAACCCGCATTATCCTACTGACTATAAATGTTGCCGTATCTGAACGTAAGCTATACAAACATAAATACAATATGAGTTCTCTCCAAGGAAACCAATACAACTCACCAGCTCTGCTGCAAGGAAAGAGAGCATCTTATTGGCATTTAATGAATAGATCTAGACATTGTCTACCCCTGGATCACTAAAACAATCGAGTCATCTCGGTCCTAATGCACACACAGTCTCTTTTCTTCTATTATATTGTTAAGTTTTCTTTAAAAACTACCCTGGCCTTTGCAAAAGCACACACCCACACATACAACTTACACAATATACAAAGTATCCGGCGGAGAGTGCCCATGACGTTCTAAGCAAAGGCAAAATACATCAAATTTATAATTTTTATTATCACCCTAACTTTCGGCTAATTTCCTAAAAACCGTCTCTTCATACATCTCTTTCTATTCAGACACACATTGCACGTTGTTCAAACGGGATATAAAGCGATTCCCTTGTACAAACTATATATGTCTGTGTATATAGCAAGCTCATTTCCACTTTTGATTCGTTTGTTTGCATGTCGGATTTTCTTGTATTTCCGCTTGTCTCTCTTCTTATACACTTTCTCTATGATTACATAACAGTTTGCTAGTTAGTATTCAATATGACCAGAACGTATATGTAAATCTGATTGAAACAGGAAAGTGCAATGCTATCTTTGTGCGCTTTATTCTACTATCGATAACTGTTGCTTCTGCTATCATAAGCTTGAAAACAATTTATATAACAAGCGCGCTCTTTCAGGAGACCAATATACCTCACGACCGCTGTTGCAAGCAAGAAGGAATCGTGCAAAGTGTCGCTCAAATAAAACCAAGAATGGATCTGGAAATTATATTCCCTGTGACCCCTAAAACAACTAGTCATCTCTGTCCAAATACAAAAACAAAGCCCCTCCTCTTCTATCTTAGTGTTAGTTCTCTATCAAAATTAGTCTGGGGCAAACACAAGCACATACCCAAACAGACAACTTACACAAAATTCATAAGAACAGGCAATATACATAAAAATGCTGGTTTATATTATCACCAAAACTTTCGGCTCATTGAAACATCTGTATTCAGACACACCTTGCACGTTCTTTACACGGTATATGAAGCGATTCCATAAAACAAATGTGTTATGGCTGTATATAACAAGTTCAATGACACTATTTGTGTGTTTGTTTGAATGTCTGTTTTTTTTTTGTATTTCCGTTTGTCTTCTTATGATCAAATAACAGTTCGCTAGTTATTTTATGTATGGCCAGAAATAATACTCAAATAAGACTGAAATAGGAAAATACAATACAACCTTAAGTCGCATCATTCTACTAACGATAATAGTTGCCTTCGCTATCATGGTTATACAAACATAAACATATTATGTGCGCTCTCTCAGGAGACAAATAAACCTAACGACCTTTGTTGCAAAAAAGAAGGAATCTTACAAATTGTCGCTCAAATACAATCACATAATTGATCTCGAAATTGCCTTCCCTTGGACTCCTCAAATAAACTAGACATCTTGGCCAATTACACAAACAAAGCCCATTATTTTTATATAATATATAATACATGATCTATTAAAACAAGCCTAGCCTGTTCAAAATCAAACAACCAACCTGCCAACATACAAAACGTACAACAACAACAGCAAAGAGTTCCCATTTGATTATGAGTTAAAGGAAGACTATTGTCATATGTATACACATTTGTAATTATAATTCAAATACTGGTACAGTACTTTATAGTTATTATACAATACGACAAATAATGCATGTTGGAGATTGTCATGGTTTGAGCTTCATTCTGCTATGTTATTACATATTTCCTTTCGATTCTTATCATGTGCTACCAGCTAATTAATGCAATCTTACTAAACAATTTATTATGTCTATGCACCATTAAAATAGAAATAATTAAACTTAGGTATATGGAAAATCTCCGCCTCGCGGCACAATCTTCAAACATTTGCCGACTCCCCCGACTTAATGAAATGGTAGACTAATGGCCGTTTTCAAAATATCAGAATTCATTATTCAACATGTAAACTATTTTTCCAATGCAAAATTAAATCCACCATACTATTTAAGTCTCTCNATAACAGGGACTTGTTGACATATTTCGGCATGTTTTGAAGTTTGTGATTAAATGCTTTAAATTGATTAATGTAAACAACAGAACTAAAGAGCTCCAGGAAAAAAAACAAGAGTGAAATAAAAGAAAGAAAAACAGAATGAAAAAAAGTTAACTGCACCTGGGACCGAACCACTGAGTACCTATTATGAACCTACTCGGTCATTAATTTGTGATGATTCTGATAACAAAACTATTGGGTTGTGATAATAGCATCGGTGTTGCAATAAATATATACTCGGTTAAATAAACTGCCGCAACACCCCTTAACATAAAACGGCAATAGAACAGGCATACACAACACAATTCGTGGCATTTTCAAAGACCAGGTAATTTCTTAAGTCATATGTTCTTATATTTACGAAATATAATAGAACAGCATTTATTTAAGGCATGTTTTAGCATAGTTGTGAAGTGGTTTACGGTAATAATCAAACCTTACATAGCAATCTCAAACCGTTTGAATCATCGTTGTTGACAACAGTTTTGATCAGGATGTCGTCTATACTATAAATATTAAAATGAAACCGACCTTGCATAAGGGTAATGTGTTCATTTGCTGAAACTTGAAAGCATGACAGACTTCTGTTATATATATATTTTTTTATAATTATTCTCTTTGTTGAAGACCAAAGAAATGAAATTCTCCGAAGAATATATTATATGTGAGTAGTGTGGGTTGCATCCTCGAGGTTTACATTCGTAAGTGTTTGTGAACGTTTTGATGTTTAAAGATGAAACGAATTGATGTTTCCGAATGTACATACATTTGTATTCTTTGTAAAATACAAAAGAAATCACATTATCCGAGTGTTGCATGCTCGACGTTAAAAATATTAATTGTTTGTGGTTCGTGCGTTTCTTGTTATTTGTTATTTGAATATGAAAAGCATTGGTGTCTCCGAATGTACATTAGGATATGCTATCAATAAAAGCCGACAATTCAAATGCTAGCGCCAATTAAGTTGATATGGCAATATTCTACTCAAACACTGGGTTGCTTTTCAGAGAGTTTCTGAATGGATTATCAAATTGTGGTTTAGGGAACATTCGATGCTAGGTGCAGTTGATGACAGTGTTTAAGTATTACTTATTGTTTTACTCTTTTTTGACGTGCAACAAAAGATGTGAAGTGTTTTGTCATCGCCATACATTACCATGTACATTTTCATGTATGTACTGAATTAACCAACATCCTTTACATGCTAATACTAGCGGCTCGTTCTTTAAGTGGACATATAATTATTGTATTTACTTAAAAATTGCTAGTTTATTTGTTTGTGCGTATTTTATTTTCTTTGTATGAACATACGTTCATACGTTCATACAAACATACATACACACAAGCATTTTATATATAGAGTATTTTAAGTACAGTAACTTGATTGGTACATACATAAAGTTGTAAACATACATTTACATACAATTTATAGAGTTAAATATTTCAAGAACTATAGCAACGAAACTTATTTGCACATGCATAAAATATAGTTGTAGCTGTAAGTATAAATATATTTTATCTATACAATAGTGCACATATGAACTGGCTTGTTTATTTAATTACGTAAGAATTTTAACCAAGGCGACAATCAGAGGAGATAGAAAATGAATACCTGTATTAATGAAATATTTCAATTGCAAAACAAATCTTAATAATTGCCATCTGATTTCCCCAATTAATTACATCTGATGTAATCCTTATCGCATATCACGAGACATATCAAGAGATATATAGTTTGTTCAGATGAAGGTTCATTCATTTGGTTAAAGCATTTTGGCATATCTCAGAAAACGCCACGGAGGTTATCAGCTACGAAAACCAGATAAATACATTGTTCAACGTGTTTACTTTCTTCGACGTGCTTTTAATAGTGTCGTCAATTTTCGGCAATTTGCTCATAATACTAGTGGTTTCGAGGGACAAAGTAACAACAACCAGTATTTTGTTCGGAATACTTGCAGGCACAGATTTGTTAGCGACATTAATTCTTCCATTGTGGAGCATCATTGTTGGATATAGTTCCACGTTTCGTAGATAATTTAATTCATCCGCTGTCCGTTTATATTGGCAAATCTTTTGTGCGACGATTAAGGGACATTCGATGTGGACACTGGTTGTCATAACAACAGAGAGATTGTTAAGTATAACGATGCCGTTTAAAGTTAAAGAGGTGGTGACGGTGCCAAGGGTGATACTTGCGGAGATTGGGACATTTATCGCTGTTGTGGTGGTACAATGCCTGCGGCATATCCTCGTTATTAAATTTGTGTTCTTTGAAGGATTTTGGCATATTGATCCAAGTAGTGATATATAGCATTTATTCTTTGTTATTTCTGACTGGGTATGTTTTGCAAGTATACCATTTCTTTTAATAATTACACGAGTTTAGTTATATGGATTAAGCTTCGCGCATCGTTTGCACAGAGGCCCACTCAATCCGACAGGTTCCGTTCAGTTACGGCAAAATCTTCTTATGGCAAATTTAACATTTGTTATAACAAATATGCCTTTCATGGTTGTCAATATGATTCGTTATTACTATAATGAGACCAGTTTGTTTAATGAGTTTCAATATACGACTATCCAATACACAAGCATCTACCTTCATGACCTTCAGCACGCTCTTTACTTTTACGTGTATATTTTGAGCGGTCAGAAATTCCGAGAGGACGTGAAAAGATTATTCTCGAGCTTAACAAAGCGGAAAAAATAAAACAACGTTTATAGCAATTTTGGATTTGTTTTCAGTTTTGCAAAAGACGAAACCATATGATTGTTAAAGGTTATGTCGCTAACAGTAGGGCAGGTAGAGTAAAGTGCTTTCAAGTAGTTTAGTATACAGTGACTAGTCAAAATAACGATTCTTAAACATATTATTATTACTATTATTTTATTATTAAAAATATTGTAAACTTCGGAAATAACATTACAAATTCATTATGCATTCGTTATTTAATAAATCAATAAAAGATATGAATTTAACATACATTATCATTAAAGTATTCAAACGATATATAACAAATTATATCATAAATAAAAGGCTAGAGTTTCAGGTATTTTTTTTTAGAGTCAGTCTGGTAACCTGCAACACACCTTTGGTTTACGACCTTTGTGTTGTTTCCGTAAATTTATTTTCCTGGAGTATTATATTTCATGAAGTATCGTAGATTTTGTTTTCAAATGATCCTTGTTTTGATAATGTCGATGATTAATTGAAGATCGTAACCTTTGAATTGATTTTAAAATCATGTTTAAAACATTGTTGTTCTGTGTATTAAATACATTTAATGATTAAATGAGTTTTCAAAAAGTTCTACATGGGCGAAGTCCCATTTATATAATATTAAATATGTTCTATGTACGACATTTTACTATTGTATTAAATATGTGGTTTGTGTATTGATAATGGCTAAACATATTTGAAAGACACATCAACTTTTGTAATTGTTGTACCGCTAGTGTAGTGTTTTTGCTTACACTATTTGATTTTATAATTATTTACGACTGCTCCAAACATTGTTGTTTTGTGTAGTAAATTCATTTAATGATTAAATGAGTTTTCAAAAACTCAAACATGGGCGATGTCCCTTTATTCGAATAGACTACCGTATTTTGCTCTTGTATTACACATATGGTTTATGTTTTGTAAACGGGTGAATGTATTTGAAAGAAACATCAACTTTTGTTATTGTTGTACCGCTAGTGTAGTGTTTTACATTATTTGATTTTATAATTATTTAAGATTGTTCAGAAAATATAGTTTTGGTAAGTAAATACATTTAGTAATTACATTACTTTTGAAACTCCTAATTGTGCGATGTCCCGTTTTTTTATATTAACCGTGTGCTATGTAGTATAGTTTGCTTTTGTATCACATGTGTTATCTGTATATTGTTAATAAGTCAGCAGAATTTAAGGAAAACATCAAGATTTTAAAGTGCTGTACTGCGAGAGTAGGGTTGTTGATAACATAACTTGATTTAATAATAATAGAAGATTTTTCCAAACGTTGTAGTTTTATGAAGTACATACATTTAATGTTTGATTGATTTGTTAAAAACTCGCAAATCGGCGAAGTTCTATAATTCGTTATAAACTAATTACTATGTATTATATTTTGCTCTTGTATTAAATATGTTGTTTGAGTATTGTCAATGACTGAAAAGATTAAGAAGAAAATATCAACTTTTTGTAATTGTTGCACCGCTAGAGTAGTGTTGTTGATTACATGACTTGATTTTGTATTAATTATTTAAGATTGTTCCAAACGTTTTAGTTGTTTGTAGTATATACATTTAATGATTACATGAGTTTTCAAAAACTCGGAAATCGACGAAATTTCATTATTCCTCTTGTATTAAATATGCTATTTGTGTATTGTTAATGAGTGAACAAATTTGAAAATTGTAATTGTTGTAAAGGTATTGTAGTGTTTTTGATTATATAATTATTTAAGATTGTTTCAATTATTGTAGTTTTATTAATAAATACATTTGACCATACAATGAGTTTTAAAAAATGGGCGTTGTCACGTTTATATAAGCTATGTAATATGTTTTGCAATTTTATAAGGTATTCTTAATGAGTGAACAAATTTAAAGGAAACGTCAACGTTTTATAATTGTTGTACCGCTATTGTTGTGTTGTTGATTACATTTCTTGATTTTATATTTATTAAAAGTCGTTCCCAAAATTGTAGTTTTGTGTGGTAAATATGTTTACTGATTTTATGAGTTTTCAAAAACCCCTCAATCGGCATTATTTGATATTAAAAATGTACTATGAAGGCCACATGAAAACATTCAGCTGGTGTGGTCTTAAAACGTTTTCCTTCTCTTACTGAGTTGTAGTCAAGATTCAAACTGTGCGCACTTGGGTCCACATCTTATGTACCCATAGTGCAAACCCTTAAAAAAGTGTACATGAAGTATGAATATTATTTATATTATTGTGCATAATGCATGTACTTCTTATCTCAAGTACTTGCAGTAAGCGAAAATAAAAAACAATATGTTGGGTCGGGCGTACCAGCTGGGCTAGTAACGCGCACCTTGCGAATCTCTATTCCGTCCGCGTGCCTTGGCGCTGATGATATGACCTACTTGAGATTACAATACAAATAATGATAGCGGTGTTCTCTTGCCTCTTATGTAACCTATGGTATGCTACTTTCTGTTATGCTCTTTATTTGTATTCACATAACTTTTTGTTTGTTATAAGGCCAGTAGTTATACAGTACTAAAAAAGTCCGAAATAGCAAATCCTATATTACCCACTTGCATCATCCTTCTTACGATCAATGTTGACTAATCTAAACAAAAGCTTTACAAACATAAATATTATATGCGTGCTCTCCCATGAAACCAATACAACGCACGAGCTCTGCTACAAAGAAAGAGGGAAAGAGTTAAAAACCTTGAACTACGTTTCATATTTTGCTGTTGTATAAACTAAGTTGTTTGTGTATTGGTAATGAGTGAACAATTTAAAAAAGACATCATTTGTTTGTGATTGTTTAACCGCTATTGACGTGTTTTGGCTTACATTATTTAATTTTAAATTTATTGTTCCAAACGTTGTCCTTTCGTATAGTTAATATATTTAACGAATGAATGAGTTTTCAAAAACTCCTAAATCGTCATCGTCCCGTGTTTGGATATTAAATATGAAACATGTTCAATATTAAATGTGCTCTTTTCTTAAATATGGTGTGTGTGTTTTGTAAATGAGTAAAAAGATTAAAAAAAAACAATACTTTTTTGTAATTGGTTCACCGCTATTGTAGCGTTCTTGCTGATTAGTTATTTTTTATAATTATTTAAGAATGTTCCAAACGTTGTTGATGCGAGTAGTAAGTACATTTAATGCTTAATTGAGTTTTGTAAAACTCAAAGATCCAATGATTCGATATAAACTTTGAATAATGTAGCTGACCTTGACATATTTGCCTAGTATGGTCGGAAAGAATGTTGACCAATTGACAAAATAATACGTGTTTCACCTTATGGAACATATTAATATATATCAAGATTTTAATACTCTCAAAAACTGTAGTCAGCTCCTTACGACCGCAATATCGGTCATCACTCATGCAATAATTATCCACACATTACTACAAGACGCAAATAATGCGCACTTTTGGTCTACATTGCATGTTCCAAAGTGCAACCCCTAAAAGAAAGTGTATATAAAGTGTGAATATATTAATTCTATTTTTGTGCATAATGCATGTACTTCATAACATAAGTACTTGCAGTAATAGAAAATAATACACATATGATGGGTAGGGCATACCAGTTGAGCTTCTATCGCAAACCTAGCGAAACTCTATCCCGTCCGCGTGACTTGACTCTGATGGCAAAACCTACTTACGATTACAATCAAAATAATGGTGGCGGTTTTCCATTGCTTTTTATGTGACCTATTATATGCTTCTTTCTTTTATGATATTTCATTTGTCCACATAACATTTTGTTTGTTGTATGGCAAGCAGTTATACCTAAAAACAGTCCAAAATTAGCAACTATGTATAACATTTGCTAACAGTATCCAACTTACGATAAGTGTTGCTTTTGCTTAACATTAACTATACAAACATAAGCATAATCTGCGTGCTCTTTCCGGAAACCAAAGCAACTCACGACTTCTGCTGCAAAGAAAGACGGAATCTTAAAGAATAGATCTGGAAATCGTCTCCACCGATAACAAATAATTTGTAATAGTATTATTGTAATAAATTTGTATAAAAATACAAAACAAAATACTAGTCATCTCGGGCCTAATGCACAAACACAGGGCTTCCTCTTTTATCATATGGTAAATGCTGTATCAAACTAGTCTGGTCTGTACACAAGCACAAACCCAAAAGGAAACTTACAAACAATACAACAACTCCAGCGGAGAATGCCCAAGCGTTTATAAGTAAAGGAAAAATAAAATACATCAAATTCATTTTTCCTATTATTCCCCTAATTTTCGTCTAATTTTCTAGAGCCCGTGCTTTGAAAAATCTCTATTCAGACACACCTTGCACGATGTTTTACATGGTTTCTAAAGCGATGTGCCCTGATACAAAAGTTTTTGTAGGTATATTACAAGCTCAATGCCACTTCTTTTTCTTAAGGTCTTTCCTTATGATCACATAATCATTTGCTAGTTAGTGTTTTAATATGCCCAGAAATAATACTAACATCATTATGAAATAGGAAAATACAATACTACCTTTGCAAGCTTTATTCTAATAACGATAGTTGTTGCCTTTGTCACTATTAGCTATACAAACCTAAACTTCACATTCGGGCTCTATCATGAGACCAATATACCACAAGACCTGTAATACAAAAAGAGAAGGATCCTTAGAGATTGTCACTCAAAGAAAACGAATAATAAATATAGAAAGTGTCTTTCCTTAGAGACTTTAACAACTAGTCATATTGATCCAAATACACAAACACAGCCCATTGTCTTATTTTGTATAGTAAATGTTCTTTCAAAACAAGTCTTCTATCCTATACTTAATGCTCTATCAAATCTAGGCTAGCCNAATAAAAGAAAGAAAAAAAAGAATTTAAAAAAGTTAACCGCACCTGGGATCGAACCACTGAGCACCTATTATGAACCGTAGGTCATTAATTTGTGATGATTCTGATAACAAAACTATTGGATTATGATAATAGCATCGGTGTTGCTATACATTTATCCTCGGTTAAATAAACTGCCGCAGCACCCCTTAACAATCGTAAAAACTCTTACGCCAGCTTAGTGTCTCATTTCATGATGAACGCGAGATACTCATTTTATCAATTTTGTATTTTGCTGATAGATGAGCGCTCATTTTACATACTACGTTTAACGACAACAACATTTATTGCAACTTCAAAAAGGATCGCGGTAAATTCAGTAATAAGTTGATCAACATGTACCAGTACGACTAGTTATTTGCCGAACAATTAATTAGGTATGAAAACAACCAACACCAATCTGTTTTTTTTTCTATGTTCTTTTTATGCGTTGCATGTTTTCCATTAGTTCCATATCACCAATCCTTTTGCATGTTTTCATCAATTGAAAACATTATTTTATTTTCATTTTCTTTTATTTATCAACTGCATTGCCCATATATAGAATTAATGCTTGAAATTTATTNAGCAATTACAAGAAAAATGACATTTGTGTTTGAGGTATGACCAAACAGTTTAATGCTGCCAAAGTAAACAGTCCTTTTCGTGAACAAAGAAAATACCTTATATATGTAGTTTGTAATTTATATTTTTTTTACTGAGGAAATAATGTACATAATTATGTAATAATTATTGAAATTATTAAACTGACAGAATATGGTCACTATGTATTAACATTCTCACGAAACACGAAAACATATTTATTTCGTGTGACATTGATCTTTCTTAGTAATGATGTGTGTTGTGCATTTACTTCAAACGCATGCTTATATGTCTATGTAAAAGCAGATTAGCTTTACATGCTTAAGTATGAATAAACTAGTCTGTTCTGTTAAAAATGTAAGCTGAACTAAAATGAATAGAATCTTAAGCGGAAAAAACCGAGACTGAGGGCGCATTTAAATATACATGTATTCCGCTTTACGAGTTTAAGTTGCAAAAATATGACGAACGTCTTATCGAATTTTTGTGGCCAAAGAACTTGTTTTTTTTTCTTTGAAAATCTATCGGTTTATTTCTTGTTAAAGGAGACACATCACGCCGTTAAATACCAATATTAATATAAAAGCAATTATTCATGTTAAGGTTATATAGTGTATGCAGCGGAGCGTAATATCTCACATCGCGGTTTTATTGGCAGTTTATAAAAGTCGGTTGAAACATATAAAGCGCATATATGGGCAACTGAATTGTAAAGTATTACGAATAGTAAATTATTCGTTTTTTGAAAAATGTCACATTAATCAATCCCCTGGGTTACGAGAAAAATTCCCGAAACATGAAATGTGTTATTTATCGAAGAAATAAATTGGTAGTTAAACGAACACTTATTGAGAGCCAAAAAGAAAAACAAAAAAGATAAAAAGTTTCAAAATAGTAATAATTTGCACACATTGTAAGAATTTAGAAAACTTATAAAGCGAAGTTTATTTCTAAAATTATACTTTCTGTACGCACACAAGAATTACAAAATAATAATCCGCAGTCCTTTTACTATCAACCTCAACGGTCCTCCAATGTTCCACTAAAAAGATATGTGACCTTTCTGGGATGGTATCTATATCAGTAATCCTTATCAGCATTATCATTTGAATGATTATTTTATTAACCCATTTATGCCTAGTGGACTCTCCCATCCTTCTAAATTGGATCAATTTATTTCCAAAATTAGGGATGTCTAGTATATTTATTTCTATATTTAGAATAGTTCTTACAGAAATTTCTTTAAGCAAACAGCGCAGACCCTGATGACACGCCGCATCATGCGGCGTCTCATCTGGGTCCACGCTGTTTGCCAAGGCCTTTTTTTTTCTAGACGCAAGGCATAAATGGGTTAAAAGGTCTCTTGACCTGTCTCTGAACACCGCCAATTTGACACAAAACAGATCGGTTGATCAACGGATTTTAGCCCCGAAAAAAGCCTCATATGCTTTAAATAATTCCCTGTCAATACAATACTCTGATCTAGTGTGTAGTTTCACCAGTCGCTCAAGATGTTAAACGAAGGGCAAAGTATACAGCTTTTAAGGGGTGTTGCTGCAGATTTGCTGATTTTTTTTCATCTAATAACTTTTGCTAATTTTTTTTATTCAAGTTCTACATACAAATACTATATGAAAAATGAAATAAAAAAATAGGGTCACCGGCCTTATTTTGATTTTATTCACCATTATATAACATGTACTTTTTCATTAAAACTGAAAAATCTCTAATTGCATAAAAATGATTAATAACCTATGAAATTGGCAACATGTAGATATTATATAAGCTAAGATACATCATATACCATTTAATTAAACCACAAACTACCAAAAAAATGGAGAACACAAGTTAAATTTTAAGAAATTTAATTTTTATAATTTTTATGTCACCCAAAAAAACGTCAATTTTTTACTATTTTAAACACAAAAATGGAATTAAAAAAAGTTCTATCTAATAACTTTTTGCGAAACTGCTCAAATATGTTAATCTACGTATTGTTATCATAAAACAAAAATAAAAAAGGGGGTCACCGCACTTTTAACAGAGATTTTTTTGTTTAACTATCCCTACCGTCTATGTCAAATTTCCTATAATACAGCAATTAGGCGAAAGTACCGGTACATAGACTGTTAGAGATTTGCATAAACATTATAGATTGTTTACAATCTTAATTGGGATCACAACGGCTTACTAAAAAACACAACACTTATACAATATTTAATCACAAACATAAGACCATGCAGTATCAAACTCGACCTTAATCATCAATAACAGGGACTTGTTGACAAATTTCGGCATGTTTTGAAGTTTGTGATTAAAATGCTTTAAATTGATTAATGTAAACAACAGGACTAAAGAGCTCCAGGAAAAAAACAAGAGTGAAATAAAAGAAAGAAAAACAGAATGAAAAAAAGTTAACTGCACCTGGGACCGAACCACTGAGTACCTATTATGAACCTACTCGGTCATTAATTTGTGATGATTCTGATAACAAAACTATTGGGTTGTGATAATAACATCGGTGTTGCAATATATATATACTCGGTTAAATAAACTGCCGCAACACCCCTTAAGTATTTAAAGCATCCGGCCAGCCGGTAAAATCGTTAGTCTCTTCATTGTTTTATAGAACCGCATGGAAACAAAGATTTGCATGGGTGTATTGAGGGAATTAAAGGAAGACACGAGCGATTTATGAGGTCTTAGTCAGATAGACTGGCCAGTAGCAGCGGTTAATGGAATATATAGAAACTAAACGGCATTTATGCGGCGCTTTGATATCTAAAATATATTTTACACTTTGTATATTCCGACCTATGGGCTATGTTAAGTTTATTAGATTTAAACACACAATGCTCTTAAACAAAATCAGACTCCAGTTCAATCAAAAATAATAATAGAACATATGTGTCGTTGTTTATACACCAGTTTTAAGTCAGTGACGTGACCATCTATTTATAGAACGTAACAGGTGTCGCTTCTCAATTGTAAAGTAATGTCGTAATGTTTACAACCTATGGACACAGTTACTTATTCGTCCATAAAAAAGAATCGTGTCCCGGGAATACAAATGTATACGACTAATTAGCATATCGTCATGTAATTCAAAGAAAGTGAACAAATTAATCGTAAACAGGGAAATAAAAAGTAAGATGTGAAGGTAAACTATTTACATTTTAATATTATCTAGCTTGTTAGTAATTGTTGAAAATAAATCAAAATATGTAAACGGGTATTTTAACAAGTGTTCTTAGTTTCTACTTTATATTCCTTTCATGCAAAAGAACGTGTGAACTTTTCATTAAAACATACATAGCAGCATATTGCTATGATAAATGCATTACTATAAAAGGGTAAAAACAGACACATCAATTCACTGCTGAGATATTTAAGTTGTACTGTTTACTATTAAAATTGAGTATGTGCTATANGTCCTTGGCAAGGTGAGCCAGCTTGCCCTGCCAGAATGGGTGAGTCACCAGGCCTGGCCACCCTAGTCTGAACACAAGCATAATTATATATGAGCACCAGGCCTGGCCACCCAAGTCTGAACACAAGCCTAATTATATATGAGTCACCAGGCCTGGCCACCCGAGTCTGAACACAAGCATAATTATATATGAGCACCAGGCCTGGCCACCCGAGTCTGAACACAAGCATAATTATATATGAGCCGCGCTCTGGGAAAACAGGGTTTAATGCATGTGCGCAAAGTGTTGTCCCAGATTAGCCTGTGAAGTCCGCTTTTTAGGTATTTTTCTTTTAAAGAAAGTCTCTTCTTAGCAAAAATCCATTGTATGCGGAAAGAGTCGTCCCTGATTAGCCTGTGCAGACGGCATAGGCTTAACTGGGAGGATTCTTTACGCACATGCATTTAGCTTCCCAGGGCAAGGTTTTTGTGTTTGTAATATCATTTCACACGATAAATGACAACACAACAGAAAGTTCATATTCTTTTATCTATTTAACCCGTTTCTGAACGAAAACTAATGTATTAATCACACTGTTAATTCAATGTATTTGCTCAAATAGGTTTAGGGTAAGGTTTATTTTGACAAGCTTTACGATAGATACCTCTTGTCCGGATCCTTCTGAAGTAGGCCGTCAATGAGGCTGAGAAAGTCCGGAGATGGCTTCGAGGAAAACCGTGTTCCTGAAATCAGCATGGTAACATGAAATGTCAGTGAGGTGATAGTGGTACCGTTAGTAACCATGTATATTGCACAGTTTTTTACCTCCATATTTCAAATTAAAAAGTTGGTGCGCGTTATACATTGATACAACACTATCCTTGCTGCTAAATTGCAAAAAGTTCATTTCGTATTGTAAATAATCATAATAGCTGCCATAGTACATAGAACTAGATACAGTTTTGAAAGTTGAAAGTGAGTTTAACACTTTATCATGTAACAGTTTGTGTAAAGAGCTGGGGGGTTTTCTTTAAATATACAAGTTTTTTTTTACTTGTGGGTATGAATACAATATACCCAAAAATTAATTTTTGGCTATTACAATTGCATTAACCCTTTGAGTGCTGGAACCGGATTTTGAAGGTTTTTGCAAACAGTTTGGATCCAGATGAGACGCCACAGAACGTGGCGTCTCATCAGGATCCAAACTGTTTGCTATTCTGATAGTATTCTTTGAAAAAAATCGAAGAAAATGCTAATTTTAGAAATTCAGCAGACGACATTTTAGCAGACGACAAATTACCCAGCATGCAAAGGGTTAATTGAAATATCAAAAAATAAATGGGTTATGCATATAATCTTGATTCTTTTGTTGAGAATTCTTTTAGGAAAAATGAAATGGAGTATGATACATTATCATGAAATCAGGTGTCAACAAGCAAATTCGTTGAATTGATATTCCCCGCCAAATTCAAAATTGTGTGACAGACGGACAGACAGATAATGCCAATTCTATATTCCTCCGCCTTTGGCGGGGGATAATTAGAATGAAAAGTATTTATAAACAGATAATTTTTCAGGTTGTACATGCATTTAAACTATGTAGTTGGAAGTTGTTACCTTTCACCTTGGGTTGTGGGAATTCTTTATTAACAATCTTGTCCATTAGTTGGGGTTGTGAGTCCGCCAAGAATGGGGGATGGCCTGAAATAAATCAAAGCATTGAAGTAAGCACACTTTTGTTATGAGAAAGGATTGTATGACAACATACAGTTGTAGTTCAATATCTCAATGTAAAAGAAGCACGGGTAGTTAAATATATGGGTAACTGTTGGTTAATTTTAACTTCGTTAAATAATAATGAGACGTATAGGTAGTGAAATTATAATCAGATAAGATATTTGAAACATGTGTCAAACTCATTTAGAAGTTGTGAACATAATTCAGCTAGTGTCAATACTTTCAATTAAATATAAACACAATATTTGTGAAAAGACTTGTTCGGAACGAAAACCATATCATTATAAATGAGAAATGTTTGAGATAACCATTTTTATTTTTATGAAATAAGAAGGGGTTATTGTAATTTTCATTCTATTTATCATCCTTTAAAGGGACTTGTTCACAGTTTATCAAAATGAGAATTTTTCATTTTTTTGTCACAGATTCAAGAAATAAACGAACAATGTAAATCAGTGTGCAAAATAACACTAATGCCGCAGACTTATACTGAATATACACTTTCGTTTTCGAAAAATCATCTTTAAAAATTGATAAATTTATAAAGCGTCTCAGACGCGAAACGATCTAAACCTTTCGATTTCTTGTGTAATCGTTATATTTTGTAACAACACGTGGATGGTTACACAAAGTATAAAATAAATTGCATCCCATGTGAAGACGGATGGTAAGGTCCACAGATAATGTAGTCATAAAGTTTCAACGACGACCCGAACATAAACTCTGAATTACACACACACACGTGTAGTCGGATGGCTGAGTGGTTTCGGCGCTTGGCTTTTGCTCCATGGGTCAGTGGTTCGAGCCCTGGTGTGGTTAACTTTTTTTCTCTTTTTTTTTTTTCGTTTTTTACTTTTATTCTTGTTTTTATATTGGAGCTCTTTAGTTCTGATGTTTATATTTATGAATTTAGAGCATTTAATGACAAACTTCAAAATATGCCAAAACAAGAGTGAACAAGTCCCTTTAACTCATTCCCTGATATATTTCAGATGATGTTCTCGAATAACTAAACAAAACAACAGAGTTATGCTCTCCATAAGAAAATTAACAAAGAGCAATAACCATGCACATAAATATTGTAGTAAGCTATTGGGAGGATGGGAAGTTGTCGGCGTCGTCGTGTCAAATTACAAATAAACCACAAATACTAGGTGTGATTATAACGATATCTTTATACTAAGAATGAATGAGATTAACCGTACGGAATACAAATCTTCAAAGAAATTAACTTTACTATATAAGAATTACTTTCTAAACTTTATGTTAAAATACTACATCAATGTTTACAGAAAAGTAATAAAGTTACGTACTCAAATATCCTTAAGATCTTAACTATCCTGGCCGTGATGGAACGAGAAAAGCCCCAAAAACTCAGCGTTCTGTGTATTTATTGAACGCGCCAGAGAACTTACAAACATTATGACGTCACTACAACTGACCAATAAACAATCATGATGTCAGCAAACTGACCAATCAGAAGCAAGCTTTAAATGAAAATAGTACCAAGTACACAAATCTTCCCAGAAAGGAAATAACTCCTCTCAAAATAGCTGAGCATAATAATAGTGTCCACTTATTTTATCAAAGAACAATATTGAACAATGAGAACAACAATTCGATGCATGTTAACCTATTTACTGTAAGGCATAGTTTTTACCATTACCAACAATAACAAATTGATTATCTACTCTTTGCAAATGGAGGATGGACATGAAATGTGCAGAAAAAACATACACTGAGTTACTGGAAACAAAAGGATTTATCTACGTATATATGACGCTGGTTAAAGGTATAACTCCTTAACTTTCGTTTTATATATGTAATCAACGTCTGTCACTGATATATAAACAACAATATTACAAATGGAATTGAAATCTGGAACCCGGAAGTAAAGGTAAACATTTAAACAATATTACAACATGTGATAGCTCACATTACACTATTTAATGTACTGGCACTTTGCATTTCCTCTCATATTGGTCAGTTTGTACCAGCAAATGTACAGCCCAGTGAAATATTGTCAAATGTTTCAAGTTAACCATTCAAGTACAGAAAAGCATCACACACTAGTTTTGTTATAAGAAGAAGATTTAACAACAGTCTCCGCAAAAGTCCATTGGACCTAGGACAATTCCAGTAATAATGTAAGAAGGCCAGTAAATGTTACCAGGTTACCGTCCCTCGTGGCAGGTTAAAATTCTGGTAAAATACCGTATTTGTATTTGACTGGCCAGTTAAATAAAGTCCGAGTAAGTTATAGTTTATCATTAACCAGACCTTGTTGTTGGTAATCGAGTTGAGTCTTGCTCAGTTAAAAGGGGGTTTAATGCATGTGTGTACAGTGTCGTCTCAGATTAGCCTGTGCAGTCTGCACAGGCTAATCAGGGACGACACTTTCCGCTTTTATGAAATCCAAATTAGGCGGAAAGTTTCGTCCCTGATTAGCCTGTGCAAACTGCGCCTGTGCGAACTGAACAGGCTAATTTGGGATGACAATTTATGCACATGCATTAAACCCCCTTTTCACAGAGCAAGGCACATTTGTGACTTTCACAAAGACTGTTACAACTAGTGCTGCAACAATATATCGGTATATATCGCAATACGCAATCCACATATTGTATTGCGATACGATTTTCATCATACCGGTACGAAAATTCTACAAAAATTCATCCACATTTCGTCCAGAAAAGCCATCCGAAATAATGATATCAAGGTAAGCAAAACAAATCGGTTTTAGGTAAAAATAAATTGTTACATAAAAATAGCATTCTAAAAAGTCTTTTATACAGAGTAGCGTTGTAACATGGGAGTCCGCAAGATCTGCTTTTGCATGTCATACTGTTAAATTTAAGATGAAGCTTACGGAAATAAGAAAAAACAAGTGATGTGTTTGAGAAACACTTTGTCCCCTTTTGAGGGATTTTGACCCATATATTTGACCTTGGACCTTGAAGGATGGCCTTGACCTTTCACCACTCAAAATGTGCAACTCCATGAGATACATATGCATGCCAAATATCAAGTTGCTATCTTCAATATTGCTAAAGTTATGACCAATGTTAAAGTTTGTGCAAACAAACAAACCAACAAACAAACAAACCAACTAACAGACAGGGCAAAAACAATATGTCCCCCAGTAAAGACTGGGGGACATAAAAATACAATTAATTACATAATAAAAATGTAAATTGATTTTATTATAAACAGAAGTAATAATGATCTCTTTTTTTTACATAACAGCATTCTGATAAGTTACACGACCGGCTTTTAAACATCCACAATTCTCTTTCGGGTTATTATTCTCTTGTCGGCTTTTATAATAGTTCTCAAAATGGCAGACAAAACTAACTCCGAGTTTGACTTTATAGACAATTCCAAGGGAAAAAGTGTTGTTTGGGCATATAAAAAGAGTTACTTGAGTTTATAAAGCATTTTGTAAAAAAGGCTAGAATTGCCAATAGTATATAACTTAAACCTAAACATAATACAAAGGTTATGTTCATGTAATTAAGTTGTTTTGGTGATTGGCTGGCGAGTTATAATTCTGGTACAAGTTAGCGATATATTGCAATACGGGTTTTTGAACTGACAATATATTGCAATACGGTTTTTGAACTGACAATATATTGCAATACGGTTTTTGAACTGACAATATATTGCAATATGGTTTTTGGCGTATTGTTGCAGCACTAGTTACAACCAGGGATCATATTTTTTTCGGTTTTGTCGGTCCTAGACCGATTGGGGTCATGAAAGACCGATTGAAAATCCCAAACAGTCGGTCCGATTCTGTTCCGACATTCGTAAAAAACAATGTAAAGTCTATAAGTTCCCAATAAAATTCGCTATTCAAGCTCTGTCTGGCTATAACTGACCATCGATAATCCCTTTAATGCCCCCAATTAACAACCCGTTTCTGCTACTCAAGTGCACCAGTGTTGTTTTTGACACCTTATCAGCGATTTATCGGCAAATTATTGATTTTTTCAGGCATTAACACCACAGTGTTTTTATGATAGGGGTCTCTAATTGCTATCGAAAGATGTATCATACAGAAATAAACGCCAATGACACTATTATCCTATGTATTATACAACCTAAATTTATAAAACCTGTCAAAACACCGATTTTTTACATCAAACAAATTGGATGCTGACCAATACGCATCCATGTTTGACATAAATTAACTTTCGTTTTTGACTGATTTTCAGAAAATAATTTGTAACATATTGCATCAATCTAAATTAAGAATTAATTGACGATTGGTTGAATAAGAAAAGTGCTCGATGCGCTCACATCGCGTCACACGATTTACATATGTTCAAGGGGATATCCCTGTACCAATTGGATGTGAAATCGAGGCATACGGGGAAACCCCACAATTCAGTTTTTTTACTTCCGGAGAAAGGAGAACGCTGTGTTCATGAATTTCTGAAACATATGTATCGTCAAAATTGGGCAGAAAATTAGAGTTTTTGTAAGTAATTTACTGACTAAAGTAAAGGTGGAATGATTGATTGTTTTAGGTGTCCTGCTTTTTGGTTAAATTTTCCGACAATTGTTTATGGATTTGGACCTGAAAAATTCTGGCATATATGGATTTCGGATGTAATTATTCGAATACTTTTTCCCCTATTTTAAATCCAGACCGATTGATGTTGTGGGAATATATGATCCCTGGTTACAACCCCTGGTAAATGATCCCTACAGATTGTTACCTGTGAACATCTCATAGAAAGTACATCCCAGGGACCACAGGTCACTCAGTAGGGTCAGCTCCCCTCCTTGTAGAACCTCAGGGGCCGTGTAGTGGGTGTGTCCTGCAGTAGGAAAAACATTTGAGAGTCGCTCTGGGAAAATGGGGCTTAATGCTTGTGCGTAAAGTGTCACTTTCTGCCTAATTTGGATTTTCGCTAAGAAAAACTTCTTTTAAACGAAAAATACCATAAGAGCGGAAAGTTTCATCCCTGATTAGCATGTGAAGACTGCACAGGCTAACCTGGAACGACATTTTAATCACATGCATTAAACCCCATTTTCCCACGGTGAGGTTCATTTTTATTATCAGTTATTATATCACTGATTATTTGATTATTTTATGAGAAATAAAAGTAAGTTACTGCAACACTGTGTGCTAGCTACAGATGGTCCCTTCAGTAAATGTGTGCCAGATAAATATGGCACATACAAACTACATGCATAAATACCAATAAACAAAACCAGGAGATCTCATGACACCATTGCTGAGGCCAATTACTCGATAAGCTTATGCCCATAGGAACACCAAATATCATGGTTTCACACAGCATGAATAGCTGTCTCAGAATGAGTAGTCTCTCACTTTCTGCTAACAGCTGTAGATTATAACCAAGTTAGGAAAGTTATGAACTTCTTAACAGTACAGTTATCTTTTTAGAGCATATCTATCTTATGATTTATAACTGCCGGGTAAATCAAAATTTGCAAAATGCCATATAGAATGTACAAGAATAATTGCAACCCAAAGGTACTTTAATTTAATGTGTATAAGCAAATACCTTCAATCAAAAGATTCATGTTTAAAACAACAATTGCTGTCTTCTATAAGATTCCCTTTAATTAAACTCTTAGATATTTAAGTCAAACACAATATTTCCTTAACCCTTTGCATGCTGGGAAATTTGTGGTCTGCTAAAATGTCGTCTGCTGTATTTCTAAAATTAGCATTTTCTTTGATTTTTTTCAAAGATTACTATCAGAATAGCAAACAGTTTGGATCCTGATGAGACGCCACGTTCTGTGGCGTCTCATCTGGATCCAAACTGTTTGCAAAGGCCTTCAAAATTCGGTTCCAGCGCTCAAAGGGTTAATGCAGCATCCCGAGTAAAACACAAAGAGGTCTAGGATTACACTCTCACTTATGGAGAATGCAAATAGTCGAGGGTAACAAGGATCATTCTTCATATGAAACAGACTCAGGATGGACGTAAGCACATGCCTACAAACCTTTAACTGGTCATTTTGAACACAGCTTTGTCAGATTATAAGTTTTATAGAGGCAGGCTTCTAACATTTATTTAGTCTCAAATAAGAATATAACAAGAAAATACAGTGAATTGATATCCCCCTGCCAACTAAAATGTTTTGACAGACGGATGGACGGACTGACAGATGGAATGAAGGACGGACAACGCCAATTCTATATCCCTCCGCCTTCGGAGAGGGATAAATATTAAGACTTGCTTGGTCTAACTGCCAATATCAATAACTGCAAGAGTGTTTCAAACACCTAAGGAAAGAGATGCTGAGAAGCTTCATATAAAATATAGGTTGAATCTAAAATAAACCACTAAGCACATATTAGCCCATAATGTTACCGGCAGTTCGGGACCGTTTGTCGTTATCAATGTTTGTCTCGGCATTCCAAGTTGTCTCCCCTGCGTCTGCAAACTTCTGGAACAGCTCCTCGAGATTCTCCCCTTCCACCTTGGCCAGACCGAAGTCAGCATACTTCAAGATGCCTGGGCCGTCTAGAAGAATCTGTGAATGACAGACAAGCAATAGAATATGGCCAGACCAAAGTCTGCATACTTCAAGATGCCTGTGCCATCTAGAAGAATCTGTGAATGACAGACAAGCAATTGAATATGGCCAAACCAAAGTCTGCGAACTTTAAGATGCCAGGGCCGTCTAGAAGAATCTGTGAATGAACAGATCAGACCAAAGTCAGCGTACTTCAAGATGCCTGGGCAATCTAGAAGAATCTGTGAATGAAAAGATTAAAGCCCCATAAAACCCTCAAAATCAACAAATATTTTGTAAAATATAATATATTCCATATTAATTTCACGCAACAATATCTATTCATATGACACATGAACACTAACATGGTACATGTACATGAACATGTGTTGAATATATTGTCCCACAAAAAATAAAAGCAATTTGTTTCTTGTTAAATCTATGTTACCAGACCACATGTAGCGTTGAAATTTTGGCTATTCTATAAAGAACACTGATTTTTCATGAGTTAACTTTATTTTACAAAATATTTTACGAAATATACTTTGATTTTGAGTGTTAATTGGGCTTTAAAAAAGATAAAACATCGGTTTACAGTCTAATAACATATACATGTATAACATCTTCAGAAGACCTTCACATTAACCCCCTGGGATATAAGTCGTCCGTCTACATTTAGCGCAGTATGCAGCCACAGCACATTGGCTTATTTCCCTAACAGGTACCCATTTTATAAACCTGGGTGGAGAGGAGCAAGCATGGGATAAATTTATTGCTCATAAAATCCACTGGTGGGAGCCGGTTTCGAACCAGGGACCTTCTGAATAAGGACCACCTTGAGGCAGACTGTATTGGTTCCAAAAGATTGTTTTAAGAGTTCAAGAAATTTGATGTTATGTGTTTTGTTTTAAATATGTTTGCAGGAAACGGTTATTTCATGCACAGGCAAGAAGATTTAATATCAGGTTAAGTAGATTTTCAAAGTACTTGCTCGACAGAAAAAGTTGTTTTGAAAGTTAATTACGAGACCTGATTGATTGAGGATCAACCACTAGTCAACTATTATAATGTTACAAATGGGAATGAGACGTGATATGAATTATTTTTTAGTTAAAAATCAAAAGACATTATTCATCTAACAAGGCTCCCTCTGGCTCAAAATTTTCTATAGCCAAATTTACGGTTCAGCACATAAATTATTCTCTGATGATCGTTTATGTTGAAGTTGTGATAAACTATTGGTACATTCTTACCTTAGTGGGCCGCAGGTCACAGAACAGTATACCCAAGGAGTGTATGTAGTGTAGCCCGGTGACAAGATCGATGCCGAAGGTGCGCACGGAGCTCTCGGGCAGGTTCTTGTCCTGCGTGATAAGGTATCCCAGGCTACCCCCCGTACACAGCTCCACCACCAGCCACAGGTGGTTGCTCGTCTCGTACCATTCGTAGAACTTCACCACGTTCACGTGCTGGATGTCGTGTGTCATGCGAACCTACGCAGTGAATAAGTAAATGAACATGTGGAGTGAATAAAGCACTCAGAGGACCTTGTGGAGTGACTTAAGCACTCAGAACTTTTATGTGAATAAAGCACGCTAGAATGAACATGTGTAGTGATTAAAGCACTCCAATGAACGTTGATGTGAATAAAGCGCGCTTAAATGAACCTGTGGAGTGAATAAAGCACACTCAGATGAACTTTGATGTGAATAAAGCATGCTAAAATGAACATGTGGAGTGAATAAAGCACTCAGATGAACTTTGATGTGAATAAAGCACGCTAAAATGAACCTGTGGAGTGAATAAAGCATAATCAAATGAACCTGTGGGGTAAACATAGCACTCTCAAGCGAACCTGTGGAGTGAATAAATCACGCTCAACCGAACATTGTGGAGTGAATAAAGCACACTCAACCGAACATGTGGAGTGAATAAATCACACTCGACCAAACCTGTGGAGTGAATAAAGCACACTCAACCGAACCTGTGGGGTAAACAAAGCACTCAGATGAACCTGTGTGAGTGAATAAAGCACTCAAATAAACCTGTGTGAGTGAATAAAGCACTCAAATAAACCCGTGGAGTGAATAAAGTGCACTCAGATGAACCTGTGTGAGTGAATAAAGCACTCAAATAAACCCGTGGAGTGAATAAAGTGCACTCAAATGAACCTGTGCGGTGAATAAGTCACTTAAATGAACTTGTGGGGTGAATTTAGCACACACACAATTTTCGGATAAATCAACTTAATTAATTAAGTAAACACAAAAAAGTCCTTGGTATTGTATCTCCAGCAGCTGTGATGCATGACGTTGCATGGAGACAAGTTTATGAAAAAAGGCATTTTAATATTTTCATGACTTTTGGTGCGTGCAAATTAATGAAATATAATTCATTTTAAGTTTCTTTTGAATACTTAGTCATGCATCAAATTCCAACTCATAACAGGAAAATGTTGAAAAATGTATTGAAGTGAGTAAAAAATGCAATACTACAAACAAAATTACTTTAGTATATGCTGTTAAAAGGCTAATAATACAGTTTAAAAAAAGAACATAGGATTATAATAGAAAATCATTTTGTTTCAAAACATTAACTAATCTGCTTATTGCCAAAATAGCATGTTCTTTATTTTCAAGTGGATTGAATATATGAATAACAAAAGTACCAAGTAATGACATACAGTGTTAGTAACTTCCGGTCTTTTGCATTTTTCAATACAATGGATTGCCACAAAATTTATGGTTCCCTTCCTTCGGCCCTTATAAATGATGGAGTGGTCTCCCCTTCCGAGCTCTTCATACAACACAAAGTTCTCCATTGTTCATAGGAGATGGGGCCTGAAAAACACAAAAACTTTCATCAGAAAATACCACTTATGATCCCAGAGTTGTACATTTAAAGCTGAACTTTGTTATCTTACCTCAAATAAAGTCCAATTTCTGGACCTGAAGGGTGACAAATAATAGTGGGTCAACTGAAACTCAAATGAAAATAATCGCGGTCTCTTTGGTATTATAAATAAGGCTTCCAGTGTTTATATTAGCACAAGCCTTCAATCCCTGCACAGGTTAATTTTAATGCTGGTTCGCTCAGATTTATAGCTTCATTCATGGAAACTTTTTCATTTCTTGGATCCAAATAAGAGCTCTAAACTATGGTTTGAACTGCATTGTCCTGTGGGACTAGTGTCCAAAACTTTCACTTGACCTGACCAAACAGTTACTTGTTCTGTAAGTTTTCAGTAACATTATAAATCTATATACAGTCCAACCTGACTAAGCTATCACCTGACTGAGAACAGCGGTCACCTTTCTATAGTGGTCAGTCTCGATTCTCACCAAAGAAAATCATTCTATATTACGCCTGAGTATAACGGTCACCTGGCTATAGTGGCCAGTATATTTCACTCCCAGAGCCATATTTCACCTGTGTACACCAGTCACGAGGCAGTTATTGCGAGGTGCCAGAAGCAAACTCTCAAATCAATCTGCGTTTTTGTCTCTTACCTCTGACGTCATAGCGTCTTTTTTTTTGCAGCTAAAGAATCTGATTGCGATAATTGCCTTTATATGATAAATGTGAGGAAAAAAAAGGGGTGTTGCTTTCAAATCATCTAACAAGTGGTCACATGTTGGACAGTAATAATATTTTCAAAGAAGTTTTATTTTAAAATCATTTATAAACATAGCATGGCTAGAAGAGTTTCACTTTATGTTGTTCCAAATCTCACAATATAATTTACACAAACCTAGCTCAGTAGGTAGAGAGCTGGACTACAAATCTGATGATTGTGAGTTAAATAACAGATGTATTGGGGAATCGTTCGAGTCAGGATTTTACTATCTATACGTGAAAGTTTTAAAACAATTAGAAAATATATCTTTTTAAATGTCTGGGGGATTTTCATAGTCATAGCGCACCAAATGACGTCTTTTGACGCTGTTTTTCTTTGAGTTATAACGCACCACAGAATGTCAATTGACACATTAAATTAAACAAGAGCACCGCATAGCGGGTGCCAACGCTCGGCTGTGGGTGCTTGGATTTTGTTTTTTTGACCTTTGACCTTGAAGGTCATCATTGACCTTGACCTTTTCACCACTCAAAATGTGCAGGTCGATGAAACCTTTGACCTTGAAGGATGACCTTTACATTGACCTTTCACCACTCAAAATGTGCAGATCCATGAGATACACATGCATGTCAAATATCAAGTTGCTATCTTCAATATTGCAAAAGTTATGGCCAATGTTAAAGTTTTGGACGATGACGTGGAAGGACGAGAGGGCTATGACAATACCTCGGGTTTTCTTCGAAAACAGCAGAGCTAAAAAAAACAACGTCGGGAGAAGACACCCCTCCCGAACCACCCCTCTCAGCCCCGGGGCGCCCAACAAAATTCCTGTGGAAAGCACTGATTTGCACTGATACACATGCATGCCAAATATCAAGTTGCTATCTGCAATATTGCAAAAGTTATGACCAACGTTAAAGTTTTCGGACGGATACACAGACTGACAGACGGACGGACTGACAGTTCAACTGCTATATGCCGCCCTACTGGGGCCCAGGGGCATAATAATAGGTCTTACTATGTTGGTAAACACAAAGTAGCAATGTTGAACCACTTTGTGATCAGGTTAGTCCCTAAAATACTTATATTTCTGTTTATTTCAAACATAATATCCACCGGTTTAACTTTTTCTCATCTAATTTATAATAGAATTAATAGTAATTCCATGTGATAATAACATCTTAAAATAAATACAGATCACAAAGTTAAAAAACTCCAAAAACCCCATTGCAGCATATGCTGTACAATGGGTCTAGTTATGATGATGCCACACACAATAGTGTGTGTTTCCATCATCCATACTTATAAAATTGGGCTATACTCTCTTTCTTTCTATATTTTTAACATAAACAACAGCAAAGAACTCAAAATAAGCAATAAAACAATACCATCTTCATAATAATAATAATAATAGTAATAATAGTAATAACATTTTATTAGTATAATACAATAAATGTGTTTTTTTACATGTACAAGAAATTTGAAAACTTTTGGATGTGTCTATCATATTTTTCATATAAAACTAATTTCATTATAAGTGCAACAATGTTTACGTTCTATATCATAAACCTTATGTCAAGGGCGTCAACCCAACAATTTTTCTATTCTAAAACGGATTGACCTACTTACTTTGCTAGCTAAGCAATTTTGGCAAATCAGCGCCATTGTTTATAAAAGCTATCAGCCAATGAAAAAACTGCTTTCTTAGCGTTGTTAAGTATGTAATAAAAGATTTTTTGTTGTTGAGTTTATAAGCGTTGTTAACGCTTTTTGACAGTTATATGAAGATATTTTTAAATAATTAGATTTTTATTAAAGCACCACACCAACACTGCAAAGTCTCCTTATGTTTATATGGATCAGCCTAGTAAAATCGGGCTGACCACATGGCTTTTAACTGCCTTTTACAGCAGAGTTTATATGTTACGCAGTGTTCTCGGCAATGGTTTTCAACCGAACCTCCCGAGATAAAATAACCCCATATTGCTTGCTTTAAGTGTCATTTAAAAGAGTTCAGTAAATCTTTATGAAATCGCAAGTTTACTCAAACCCGGTAGAGTCGCGGGTCGGGTTAACTTGTGGTATTTTATTAGCGCCCTCTGGATATTGTTTATAAACAAACCTGCGTGACCAACTTGTTCAATCTGCAAGAAAACATCCCTCACTGCCAATATTAATTGATTATTTTAAAAAACGGATTCCAACAAATTCATAATTTGAAATTTTTGAGTTTAATTGATCATTTTTAGAAAAATTGGACAGTGCTTGAAAATAACTGTGATATTTATTTCATTTGGTGTCATTAATTCCATATTTTTTAATTGTTATATACATTATTGATTGTTTCTTTGAATGGTATTTCAGATCTTTGCTAATTCATGTTAAATTTGATATTAGTTCTGTTTAACCTTTTTACCGCGGATCAACCAGATGAAAAAATAAACAACAATGGCAGACAGTGATGTGGATTTTGTTGCTATTGTAGTTAAAATTTAAGGATTTTCGTCATAAAATGGCAATTATCCAATAAGGTTAAGTCAGATATGTTTGTCTTTCAATCATTTTTCTGATAATTTATAAATGAAGATGGTTTCTAGACGCAAATGAATATTCCTTAAGTACAGCGACTCTATCAGGTTGCAGGCTAAAAACTAATTTGTGCAAATATTTGCAAATAAAGTAACATGTGTGCCCTGAGTATTGTAAAAGTACCTCTTCTCGAACCTCACGTCATTTCGAACCCTTCATTTGTTTACATGTTACGCGCATGCGCACTAAGTCACCGTTTTTTGTGTGCAAGTGATTTGTTGACGACGACTCACGCATACATGTAGCTGTCAATCACAGTCTGCAAAATTAACCCATTGCCTGATCGCCAATGCGATGAAATCCCAGCTCTGGCAATATAAAAATTGAATATAGATTACCAGAATTGCAATGAAAAAAAAATCCGAGAAATTAAGCCATACATAATCAATTTACGCATTTCAGGTGTAAATTCTTACAATGACACCGCTTGGTTATTTCCTTAGTTTTCTATCATTAGTGATCTCCCTTAGATGTTATAGAGAGTGTTAAGTTCGGCTCGCGTATTTAAAATGTTGTTATACTTTTGGTCAACTGAACTTGCATTCTACGAAGCGAAGTGAATAGCTTTGAAATTACGAAATGACCGTAACAGTGTTTATCATTCATATGATTAAGATCGCTACCCGTGAGCACTGGCTTTGCATTTTTACTGGTAAATACTTGCTGCCGAGAATTACACTTTTATTGTTCTGCTAAGGTCAACAATGTTTAAACTGAAAGCTCCAAAACGTCTAGTTCTGTCCCTGTCCATTCATGATAATGTCACTGTAAATTATTATATTTTTTTTGCTGGCTATGAAAAATTTCATCTGGCTATGACATTTTCAAAGTTTCATAGCCACATTGGCTATGAAGACAAACAAGTTAGTTTTGCAGACTGCAATCAACGAAAATGCGTCACAAACAGGCAGAATAAGCAGATTAATCATTCATTAAACATGTACAAATCACTGTATTTTTTAATGTTTTTTACATATATAAAGATTTTCAGTAAAAAACTATAAAAAAACATGGTCTAATTTTCGTTCTCAACTTTGCTTGACAATTAACACACTTGGGCTGCTGCAAAAAGTCACCTGACCATGGTCAAATCATGTGACAAATTTATTTTTAATGTTGAACACTGAAGGGTTCGAAAGCAGGTATGCTATAGTCTGGTTAAGTCGTGGGTAATTTTCATAAAAATGTTACATCACACATATTTTATAAATAAATGACCATGAATTATTATGAAAATAATTCTTAACCTTTCTTCTTTAAGATTTGTTGCTTTTTTTCAAATGTTTATCGTCTTTTAACATCAAAATAAATCGATTTTGTTGACATGGTCAAACTGCCATCTTGAAAACAAGCTTCCTGTAAAACCGTGGGTTCTGATTGGCTGCCAGAATTTCAAGATTTGCATACTATAAATAGCCTTTAAACTGACATTGCAGGGAAGGTTAATTTCTTGTGAAAACATGCCAACAGACGATTTAGTGTGGAAAATACTCATAAATAATAGATTGTGTGTTGCTTAGACACACTATATAAACAACACATAAAGGAGGAAATATTTGATAAAACATATCAAGTTATTATGAATTACAATATTCACATGTTTTTGTCGCATTTTTGATCAGAAAAACGATGGTGAATGCGTCAAAACATTTTTCTGAACGAACTGCATAGTGTGCGAACGTTCTATCAATGGATTTCATGCGATCTCGTTCCCCACGAATCAACCAGAACCCACGAATTAACCAGAACCTACCATACTGGTTGTTTGGGCCGAATTGACAGTTTTATATGATATGGTAACATAGCAATTAAAGTTGCTAGCTATGTAGATACAAGTTATTTATCAAATAGAGTACTTATTCATAATCATATGTTTCACTATTTTCAACATTATATTTGATGCGTCAAAAAATAAGAGGTTCGAAAGATGGTTCTTCCATGATAACACACAAAGACATCCTATTTGAAGGGTCTTTTTCTGTCTTTGCTATTATCTTTTTTCTTAGATGCTTTTTACTCACCTGGGGCCAGTTGCTCAAAGCACCGTTGAAACTTAAGTCTTTCTCTTATTCTTAGCGGAGTTTAAGGACATATCACTTTCTGAAATGGTCAGAAGTGGGTGGGGTAATGTTAAAGAATAATTCCTTATATAAGCATTATATATATAGTTTGGAACAATATGCACAATTAAAATAGAATATTCTTCAGTGATACATGAACCAGTTCTAATGAAATCTTTCAAAACGAGTAAATAATCTCATTTTTTCACCTTATAAACCACTTTCTTCCTGTGCGTCCAAAGTCCTTATTTTCTTATTTTCTTCATAAATCCACTGATACCAGCTGAAACATACACCACTGTAGAACAAAGTGTTAGAGTATTATTAAATATAACACACTAGAAACACTGAAAAAAACATCCTTTTTTGTAAGAAAAAATGTAAACAACTGGAGTCAAAAAATAGTACACTTGAACAAGTATGGTAGGCCAGAAATGATAATTTACAAAAAAAAATATGAAAGATACAGAAATATTGAAAACATTTTAATAAAATCCCTTTAATTTTATAGCGTATATTAATTATATATAAATAATGATATATAAATGTGTATGTTAAAGTGATGTTTTACACATTTTCAAAAAGTTTCAATCAAATTTATATTTGTCATTTCTGGTCAACCCTACTTTTTCCTACTATTTTTTTGACTCCAGTTGTTTACATTTTTTCTTACAAAAAAGGATGCTTTTTTCAGTGTTTCTAGTGTGTTATATTTAATAATACTCTAAGACTTTGTTCTACAGTGGTGTATGTTTCAGCTGGTATCAGTGGATTTATGAAGAAAAAATGGACTTTGGACGCACAGGAAGAAAGTGGTTTATAAGGTGAAAAAATGGGATTATGTACTCTTTTTGAAAGATTTCATTTGAACTGGTTCATGTATCACTGAAGAATATGCTATTTTAATTGTGCATATTGTTCCAAACTTAATATAGAATGTTAATACAGGGAATTATTTTTTTCAATTACCCCACCCACTTCTGACCATTTCAGAAAGTGATATGTCCTTAACCTTTTATCGGTATTGTTATATTAACGGTGCTTTGAGCAACTGGGCCCTGATCTCAAATTCAACGATGTAAATTGAAAGTGATTGCGAATTTAACATTTAAGAAAGAATTTTAAGTCACGAACTACCTGGTTGTAATAGTTTAATCGGCTTTGTAAAGTGAAGCAATATATTACATCTTTAAAGTTTAAGAATGTTTACAGAGTGACAACTAATAAGTTACAACGAATAACACGATTGGTTACATAAATAAGAGTTGGCCAATAAAAAATTACCTTATGGAATTATATTATTTGACCCCAAATAACATTTTAACCGAAAGAAAATATACCTCACCGATACATTAACGGTTACATGCCACTGATTATAAAATTGTGTCTGCAAAAGAAACATCTTTAACAAAAGATATTCGGCGTATATCCTGACTTTGAAATAAAGGTAGAAAATAAAAGTTTCTAAGTTATTAAATTAAAAACAAAGGTTTAAGTATGGTTGTGTTCTTTTTTCACTTAAAAGTCGCATATCAACCGAATGAAATGTTTGTTATGAAGCGCACGTATATTGAACCACATAATAGTTTTCGTAGATACAACTTTTACTACGTGAGATCACATCATATGTGTCCTCACATGGTTCACTATGAATTTATTTATTCTTCGTTGAAACATTAGGTATGTTGATATTTTATTTAATACGCAGTTTCCTTTCCACACATTCAAATAACATTGTTACATCCGCGTCATGCGAAAATTGGTCTTACGTCATATGCGGCCAGCGTAGCTCAAGCCCAGTCTGCGCACTTGCGCAGTCTGGTCAGGGACTACGCTTTCCGCTATAAAAAAAAGCACGCAAGGTTTCGTGGTATCTCCAGAGTAGCCTATTCAGTATGCTTATATCCTGACAAGACTGCGCGGATGTGCAGGCTGTGCTGGAGCTACGCTTGCAGCATTATACACAAGACCCATTTTCGCATGCCGCGGGTTTTCAAAAAAATGATTGCGTCCTATGAATGGATCATAAAATCACGATACTTTCCGATAGAAAATTAAAGTCACACTGTGTTATTTATAGCAAACTGGCAAATATCGGTAGCCCATTCTGGCTTGCATACGTCACACATGTGTGGCTAGATAAGTAAACGCTTTCTCTTCTATCATGGACACTATACTATTTTGGTAGTTTTTTTCACATTACAAGACAAATGTCATCTACCAAATAGGGTTTCACTCCTCTCTCTAAAAATAGTGTTATATAATATCTTGGAAGCAATACTGTGTTAACAACATAAGGCGTTTAGTGATAGTACATGTACATTCCGTCTTCCCCTGACGATTTACTGACCAAGCACTGACTCTGAAAGTCTTGGGTTGGACTTGTTTGTCAAAGATCAATCAATATGTTTGTAAGCGCCCACCGTTTTAAAGGGGAGATTACACTGTCCTTGTACATGTAGTTGTAATTGAGTTCACTACACATTGTGTGCATTGAACTACTAACGGAACATGAATTTGACTTTTTATAACGACATGCTTTGTATGATAAATGAAAAAAGTTGAGACCTTTATTAACAATTAACAATGAAAGTTATGTGTTGTTTATTAGTAAAAGCGGAATATTGTGAACGCTGCGTTGTTTTGTGATTATTCGGCCACATACACGGTTGAGCGATATGTGGTCATCAAATCGTCTTCTATATAAGCATCGGTGCTTTATGAGAACAGATGCTATGGGATATTATCTTTTGCGCAATCAGACTAAAGTTTACACTAAACCTTGTGTGCTGTCTGACCTCGGAAGCAAGCAGAGCTTAGACCGGCCGGCAACCGAACAATGTCTGGATGGCGCTCATGTAATGTGCTTGTAATTTCGATGGTTGTCGTGCGTTCAGGATTGTACATAATTGCAAAGGAAATTCACTGAAAGAGGAATCGAGTTTATGCCGCCGCCCGTAAAATGATGGCCGTCCAATGTCTGTACAGGTGGCCGTCCGGTTTTATGCACATACGACACGTTGCACCATACCTAACCGGTACTGCTCTGTACCTTTCCTGACACTAGTTACCAACACGATCTAATTCGAAAACATACGCCCGATAAAGCAAAAAATACCTCCGACAGTGCGCGGCCAACCGAAAAACAAAAAATATACAAATATGCTTTAAACTACAAACTACGGTAAATATACATGTATATATCACTCGGTCGGGTAAATATATATCACTCGGTCGGGTAAATATATATCACTCGGTCGGGTAAATATATATCACTCGGTCGTCGATAACGTTTTAAGATTTTATTAAACTTCGACTGGCAACATCCCAATATCATTTAGTGATAAAGGATATAATCAGTATACGTTACATACGCTTTCAAGTCTATTGTTAGCTCATATGACTTCGGCTAATTCAGACTTTAAAAATCAGTTCCTAGGGTAAACATTTATTCGCATAACATCTATTTCAATTTTAAATATATATTAAAATACATTTCACTGGTCAAAGGGAAGCAACCTAACAGTTTAACCTCATGCATGCATTACTAACCTCAGAGTTATTTAACACTGGCTCGTGATTGACGTGCACGGAAATTTCAACAGTCATACATTGACGTATTTCTAAACTTTGGAGAAAATTATATATATACTCAGATAAACTATCCCTTTTCTTTGATAACTATTAAATTAAATATTGTTGTGAAATGTATGTACTATTGGTATTGTTCGCAGAGTTATAAATAATGCGTTTATTATATTTTTACTCGTCGTACCTACTCTACGTGTATGCGTATTGTTTTTTCGTTTTCTAAAGATATGTATTCTTGTTCGTTTGTTTATTGTATTTAATATTTGTTGCAAATATTCCATTTCATAAACATCGATATACGGTCAATGCTAGAATACTACATTAAAATATATCAACATTGCTTCTGTGTTGGGTCAAAATGAATCATCGCAGAGCACGAACCCCGAAAATAACATAATGTGTAAAGTAAATCACTTCAATTATCATACATTAGCAGTTTGAAACATTGCTTCAGTTGTATATATATATTATACAATTGATGGCGCCCCATCTATGAACGGCATATTGCACCTTTCTGAGATGTGATCAGATGGTATGGAAAGGTGTGAAACTTGATTAAAGCGACCATTCGATGTTGCGCTTTTGACTTGGATGGCAGTGTCGTTTACCTGATAAGGTAAATATTAAGTTTATTACGTTTGCTTTATTGTTGTGACAGTGCTTGAAAAATTGTTTTAAAGTTTGTTTAAGGAAATTGAAAATAACACATTATTATGATTTAAAACTAATAAAAAAGGAGAATAAAATACCGCTCGAAGTATTGAAAAAAACAAACATTTATATCTCACTAATGAATAATGTTTGTTGTATTCCCCCATGAAAGTGATAGCTATAAAACAATGCACTTGCGCCCAAATGTGCATGGGTACTTGTATAGACTCATTTCCTTTTGAACTTTCATAACTGACAATTATTATTGTAAATTGACGGTTTTTGCGCTGCAACCAATTTGAAAATTATATCACTGTGTCATTTGGAACACTTAGACTACAAGCCATAGATTTTCAAAACAAAATAGCCATGGCCTTTGTCCATACATTATTTCAAATAAATTATTTATTAAGATCGGACATGGAAACCGTGTATTATAGAGACAATGACCGAGAAATATGATAAACTGTTATGTTTAACAGTTAACTGTTCCCGAGCGAGGTTCCCGGCCTGCGGGCGCATTTCAATAAGCGAGCGGGGAAACAACGCACTTCCGTTGCATTTTAAAATGGCGAGTGGTTTACCTTGTTAATAATAATATACATAGTCGAACTATCGTTTTTTTAAGAAGACGTTTTCTCGGAAGATTTTTTATTGATTTAGTATGTGTATGCATTATAATAAACAGGTTTATAAAAATCACGGCTGCAGCTGCATTTAAAAAAAAAAGTCACAACGGATAGTCGAATGATTGAGTCATTGCCATCGAGTGCCTGTGGGTAAGCAGTACTGCTGTTGGTACGCAGAAAGACAACACTGTCCATTGGACTTGATTTCTAGAGCTAGGACGTTTTAATGTTGTTGACGCTCTGTCTGTTTTTCTGTCTGCCCAAACTCTGGCAAGGCTCCCCAGTTTTATTGCGAGGGACACTCTCTTCTACCCGCTAGCGTAAACACTGGTGCCGCGGGTCGACGGTGCTGGTACAGCGAGTCCGAGTTGCCCGAGTCAGCGTAAGCAATGTTAAAACACCTCAGCTTTAAAAATCAAATCTATATATTATAGATCTTTGTGTTTTCCAACAGCAATACTGTTTACTAAAGGCAGTAACTACGGTCTTACACTATCTTATATCTTTTTTCAGTGCAGCTGTATAGCGTTAACTGTGACATTATTTTGAAAATGGACGTTTGCGAGGAAAATGCACGCGTTTCTAGTTTTTTCATATACATGCAGTTAACAAATATATATAAATATTCTTTTCGAAGTGTGTATTCGGCGGAGTGTTAGATATGGAGAAGGAGAAAGAAAGGGCGATTAACCAAATGTTTCGCCACTAAATATTTTCGTTGGTTAAAATGATACTGAAGTGTTTATTTTTTCAATAAAGCAGCGTTCAATTTATTTTCAGGTCAGTTACCAGTTTGTGTCAGATGGGACCCTAACAAGATCCGGTCTCACTGCTGGAGAAGGATGGCGCAACGTTTACGAATGCCATTAAGATTCTTCAATTCAGCCGTTCCATGGACATATGATGATGATGGCGGTGGTGGTGATGGTGGTGGTGGTGGTGGTGGTGCTGGTGGTGGTGATAGTGATGGTGCTGGTGATGCTGCTGCTGGTGGTGATAGTGATGGTGCTGTTGATGGTGCTGGTGATTGCGGTTATTATGGTGTTCGTGATAGTGGTGGTGGTTGTGATGATAGTGGTGGTGATGGGGTTGGTGATGGTGGTGAGGTGGTGTTGGTGGGGGTGGTGGTGGTGACCGTGGTGGTAAAACTGATGGTGACGGTAGTGATGATGGTGTTGGTGATGGGTTGGTGGTGGTGATGGTCGTGGTGATGGTAGTGGTGATGATGGTGGTAGTGATGATGGTGGTGATGGTGTTGGTGGTGGTGGTGATGATGATGATGGTGGTGGTGGTGGTGATGGTGGTGGTGGTGGGAATGGTGGTGGTGATGGTGGGGATGGTGGTGGTGACGGTGGTGGTAAAAGTGATGGTGGTGGTAGTGGTGATGGTCGTGGTGACGGTGGTGGTGATGGTCGTGGTGACAGTGGTGGTGATGATGGTCGTGGTGACGGTGGTGGTGATGATGGTGGTGATGGGGTGGTGGTGGTCGTGATGGTGGTGTTGGTGAGAGTGGTGATGGTGGTGGTGGTGGTGTTGTTGGTGGTGATGGTGGTGGTGATGGTGGTGGTGATAGTGATGATGGTGGTGGTGATTGTGATGGTGGTGATGGTTATAATGGTGGTTATGGTGGTGGTGTTGGTGGTGATATTGGTGGTGATGGTGGTGGTGGTGGTTTGATGACGGTGGTGGTGATGCTGATGCTGATGGTGGTGGTGTTAGTTATAATGATGGTGATAGTGGTGGTGGTTGTGGAAATGATGATGGTGATGATGGTGTTTGCAATGATCAACGGGAGATCGGCCTGCACTAGGTCGCTTCCGGTGATAACTATTGTTTGTACGAAAGAGTTCCTTAAAAGTACACAACCAATCGCCGTGGATATAACGCATAATATGCTAAATAGGCTGTACGTACGCCCCCCCCCCCTCTCCCCCTCTGACGCCGACCCTAATTAAAACCCATGTAAGAAACTAAACTAGGTCAGCCCGACAGGCAGCCGACGGGAGAAGCGTGCATAAGGTCGCTTCAAGGGGAAAAACTCTTATTTGTCCGAAAGGGACCCTTAAAGTTGCATATCCACTCACTGATATATAGCGCATAATATGCTAAAAAGGCTGAATGTAAGTCCCCGTTACGCCGAACCTTATTAAAACCCCGGGTCGAAACTAGGTAAGCCCGACAGGCATCCGACGGAAATTCAGCATCCACTAGGTCGCTTCCGGGGATTATCTTTTGTTTGGACGAAAGGGGCCCATAAATGTGCATACCCATTCGCCGTGGATAGAGCGCATTCTACGCTAAATAGGATGCATGCTCGTTCCCCTGTCGCCGACCCTTAATAAAACCCCGGACCGAAACTAGGTCAGCCTTTAAAGTGCACACCCTTTCGTCGTGGATATAGCGCATAATATGCTAAATAGGCTTTACGTACGCCCTCCCCCCTCGTACGCCGACCCTAATTAAATCCCCGGGCCGAAACTAGTTTAGGCCGACAAGCAATTGCATATCCACTTGCCATAGATCTTGCATATACTACTCTAAATAGGCTTGGTGTACCTCCCCCTGGCACCAGCTCTAACTAAAACTCCGGGCCGAAACTAGGTCAGCCCGACAGGCAGCCGACGGTAGATCAGCGTGCGCTAGGTCACTTCCTTGGGATAACTGTTTGTTGTTGTTTTTTGTTCGAAAGGTTCATAATGCAAATGACTGCTATATAAGCTAAGATAGACTGAATAGGCTGAATAGGTTTCTCAATTAATAGGCTAAATAAGCAGGAAAAAAAGGCTGATTGATAGTCTGCTAAATATGCTAAACAGGCTAAGTAGAATGTATTTTCCAACCTATGTACTGAACTTATACATAGGCTAAAAAGGCTACAGAGGATGCATGATTCAACCTATGTACTAAACTTTCTTAATAGGCTAAAAAGGCCACACACTTTTGTAAAAAAATCTTAAAGCATACACGATGAGATTGTCTCCCTTAGATAAATCAAAGGACAACACGTAATACCTTTGTACATGTAAATATCTATATGAATATTGCATCCTTACTCGTGCGATTTTGAATAGAAAAAGAACACGTTTTTGTATCAATTCATTTTTGTTTATTTTGAATAAATGTATTTCATTTTTAATTTAAAACGTAAATAAAATATGAATCAATGTAAAAAGTATGCATTATGTATTACATATTCAAGCATATTTACATGTGCATTTATATGTAAAACATATACCCATATTCACATATTCAACTTATGAAGAACATATTCAAATAATAACGTATTGAGCAATCATTAAAAGCAAAGGCAAAGGCATAAACACGAGCATTTTGCGATAACTAGAATCATTAGAACCGCGTTTGGCGAAAACCAAGCTCCGTTCAAATGTGTCACATGCATTTAGGTTTTCCCAGAGCGCCGTTCAAATGTTTCACATGGGGCTAACTCTTATTTCTCCGAAAGGGAACACTAAAGGTGCATATCCGCTCGCGGTAGATAGCGCATAATACGCTAAATAGGCTGTGTGTATGCCCCCCAGACGCCGACCCTTATTAAAACCCCGGGCCAAAACTAGGTCAGCCTGATAGGCAACCGACGGTAGATCTCCTTGAAATAAGTCGCTTTAGGGGATAACTCTTGTTTTCCGAAAACCTTAAAGGTATAGACCCACTCGCCGTGGATATAGCGCATACATGTAATACGCTTAAAAGGATGCATGCACGCCCCCCCCCCNAGGTCAGCCCGACACGCAGCCGACGGGAGATCAGCGTGCACTAGGTCTCTTCCGGGGGATAACTCTTGTTTGTTCGAAAGGGACACTTTAAGGTGCATACCCACTCGCCGTGGGTATTGCGCATAATACGCTTAATAGGTTGTATGTACGGCCCCAGACGCCGATCCCAAATTAAAACTCCGGTCTGAAACTATGTCCTCCCGACAGGCAGCCGACGAGAATTCAGCGTGCACTAGGTCGCTTCTAGGGGATAACTCGTTTGTCCGAAAGTGGCCCTTAAATCTGCATAACCACTCGCCGTGGATAAAGCGCATAATACGCTAAATAGGCTGCTTGCACGTCCCCCTGTCGCCGACCATAAATAAAACCCCGGACCGAAACTAGTTTAGCCCGACACGCAGCCGACGGGAGATCAGCTTTCACTAGGTCGCTTTCGGGGGATAGCTCATGTTTGTCCGAAATGGTGCCTTAAAAGTGCACACCCATTCGCCATGGATATAGCGCACAATATGCTAAATAGGATGTATGTACGCCGTCCCCTCTGACGCCGACCCTAATTACATCCTTGGCCCGAAACTAGTTCAGCCCGACAAGCAGCTGACGGGAGATCAGCGTACACTAGGTTGCTTCCGGGGGATAACTCTTGTTTGTCCGAAAGGGGCTCTTAAATTTGCCATTCACTTGCCGTATATAGCGTGTACACTACGCTAAATAGGCTTGATGTACGTCCCCCACATGCCAACCCTAACTAAATCCCGGGTTGAAACTAGGTCAGCCCAACAGGCGGCCGACGGTAGATCAGCGCTAGGTCACTTTCTTGTGTTAACTCTGGTTTGTTCGAATGGGACCCTTAAAGTTGCATACAAACTCGTTGTGCAAATAATGCAAATGGCTGCTAAATAGGCTAAAACTTAATAATAGGATGTATATTTCAACCTATTAAATACGATTGATAAAAAACTAAATACTAGTAGACTGAATAGGCTGAATAGGTTTCTACATAGCCTAAAAAGGATGCTTGTTTCAACTTATTTGATATACTTGTTTTAAAGGCTAAATAAGCCGGAAAGGCTGCTCGATACGCTTAATATGCTAAATATGATGTATTTTCAATAAATGTACTAAACTTGCTAAAATTGATTAATAGGCGGAAAATACTGGTAAAAATGCTTAATAGGATGTATTTTTGAACATATGTACCAAACCTCCTTAATACTTGTAGGCAAAATAGGCTGAAAAGTCTGCTAAATAGGCTAAGTATAATGCATTTTCCAATCTATGTACTGAACTTGTTTAATAGGCTAAATAGGCTGAAAAGGGTGCTAAATAGTAGTGCTCAAACGGGCACAAAAAAAAACACAAAAAAAACAATCCGCGGGTCGAAAAAATACCTGGCATCTGGGTCAATGTAACTGCGAACGATACCGTTTGTATTCACACATTTTTGTGTCAAGACTTATTGAAATAGTTAATAAAGTTGACAGAAATAATTGTAGCCATTATTGCGTTAATGGGAACGTCCTTATAGTGTAAGCAATCACACCTTTCCATATAGAGAGGAAATCCAGGTTCAAATCCTGGTTGGGATCCCATATAACTCACATAATGTACAAGTGGGAAAAATTATCTTCTTTTTCATTTTAAGATTTTGTTTTCTTTTCCAAATATTCATAAATAAACAAACAAAAAAGTGACGCAAAAAGCATTAATGTCGAGTAGATCTACATGTAATATCTGATATTCAAAGCCAGAAAATGGCGACGTTTTAAAACGAAACTTGTATTAAAAAAAATCAAATTCATCGTCAAAACGGCAGTTAGAGTTGACAGTTAGGATTATTTTTACTCCTCCCCGCGAGTAATTGTTTCTGTATCTTTTACCGCTATTTCAAGTAAATGATGTTTAAATAAGGACAATCTAGACATGCAATAGTAGCATTTGCTGAGAACGTTCAACAATGCTGTGTATATATATTAAATAGTTATATGATGTTCAGTATTTCATTAATAATTACATGTTAATCAATCAAACTAATAAACTAAAAGTTTGATATTTAATGCGCTAAAACATGTTATGGAAATAAATGTAGTAATACATGTATTTGAATTATCTTATTTCAAACCTCACCCGACGCGACCCGAAATTTCTCGGGTATTTAAATTTCGACCCGCGGACCCGACTCGAAAAATATGTTTGACCGGTGTGAGCAGGCTAAATCGGCTAAATAGATGCATGTTTCAACATATGTACTAAATTTGCTTAATAGGCAAACTTCACACACGTCAATATTCACGTATTGAGCAATCATTAAAAGCAGAGTCAAAGGCATAAACATGAGTATTTTTGCAATAACTAGAAGCATAAGAACCGCGTTTGGCGAAAACAAAGCGCCGTTAAAATATGTCACTTGCTTTTAGCCCGGTTTCTCCAGAGTGCCGTTCAAATGTGTCACATGCATAACGCCCCGTTTACCCAGAGCCACGCTCAAATGTGTAACATGCATTAAGCCCCGATTTCCCAGAGCGCCGCTAAATTATGTCACCTGTTGTCCGCAGATTACTATGTACTCTATATCGTCCGCAGATTAGTCCGCGTTTTAGTACGTGCCGAAAATATACTCGAATGAAATATAATCCTGGTATTAGAATCCTAGGAGAAAATGACAAACGCACTACCACTCGGCGTTATACCTTGTTTTATTTTACGTTTATTAAACGCGATGTGATATTTATTTAGATTTCTTCGTCGTTCGCGATAATTCGATTGTTTATAGATAATGGAAACTTTCATTATTAAAATCAATGGCAACTTATTTATAATGTGTCGTATATATAATGTTGAATCAGTTCCTGAAACAATTTTAAACTATGCAACTTCAAAATAAAACATAATCTGGAAACACGTCCCTAGTTCAATCCACATATTGCACATGCTCAGTATGTGTGCAAACAAATTGTTTCTAGATAAGATATTTTGCTTCATGTATTCTTCAAACGTAAATAAATCCATGATTCTTTACTAAAAATCCATGCATTCTTTAGTTTTTGTATTCGACCGATATTTATATTTTGCAGCTCTTAAGAATTTCGCCAGTAAAAGATCGTCACCAAAATCATCTTCAATACCAGCACTCATTTCCCGTTAAAAACACGTATCATAGGCGTAGCGACAGAATTAGGCGCCCGGGTACAATGTATAAATTGTGCGCCCCCCCCCCCCTCTCCGTGAAACATTGGAGTACTATATTCGATGACTTTGAAACATGAAGAAACATTAGTCGATACTCAATATGACATAACAACAATATCACCAAACATGGCAAATGTTAACGACGCACGACGGACGAAAGGCGATCATAAAAGCTCACCATGAGCACGTTGTGCTCAAGTGAGCTTAAAAGACATCAGGAATATAATTTGGAGAAAATTAAATGTTAACTTCTACAAGGAAAACAAAAATGATATTAACGGTTATTCTTTATAAACAGCCACCCAATGCGCCAATTCCAGAAGTGCATCATACTAAATGCGCAAATTGGAAAAGACTTCATCAACATACGACACAATTCAATAAATAAGTTCCAAAGGTGTCGATGGTAAGGCATCACCGTTCGTAGTAAGTAACATTTGACAGTCCTGAATCTCGTTGAACAATTCTTCGCATTCTATATGAGTGTCATACAAATTGGCTAAATCGAAGCATTGTTTGCGAAGCGTATTCAAATCCTCGCTTTTGACAACATTGTGAACACCCATTAAAAATCCAAATTTAGAGTCCAATTCATTGAAGCGAACAAATCTATTTGTTATTACCTGTTGAAATATATGTCCAAAATCCTCTTCATTACGCACACAACCTCCTCTTCTGCAGAAATCCCGGCAACTCGTGCCAATTCTCCAGGCATCCGCCTGCTTCTCCTGGTTCGTCTTTGAATTTCAATCCCCCATTCTTTACATCTTATCTTGGCACTGTTAAGTGCGCTTTCGCACAAATCAACGCGCGTTGAGTGAATGTGTATTTCCAATGTTTACGATCAGATGCTGCATCCTTGAAATTCATGATAGGGTCCTTGCGACGTTTTTTTACCCGATCCATTCTTCCTAGAATATCGTTCCAGAAATAGATTAACACGAGGAAATTGAATTCAATAAATTTCGCAAGCAACCGTTCTGCATCAGTTGATGTATCATTTGACTTATTTATATTTTCTGATAGTTTCTTTAGAAATTCGACTATTTCCTGTAATCCATCAAAGATTGATTTTTAAAACAGCTTCAAATCTCGCACTCCATCGGGTTTCAGATTCCCGCTTAACAGTGATCGTAATAACTTTCAAAAACGAAATGCTTGAGAACTGAATGTTGATTTCTGGGTAGAATTTGTTAACTTTATATGAACAATAAAAATCGGCAATGCTTTTTGGATCAATTGAGCCTTACTCACCACTATTCTACTCACGCATGGATCCAACGAAATTCTCACATTCGTCATAGAAAACTAAGAAAAATCATTTAAAAAAAAAACACTATGTAATTGTCTCAGAATGGGTGCCAATATATTGCCAGAACGAAACCGCTGGTCAGCTCAGAACCGGATTTTCATTGTCTGGTCACCCGCGCGTTCTATCGTAGTAGACAGTTGGCTAGCACTGCACATTCTAAGTCAGAAACGAATACAATTAATCGTCTTCGGGCGCCCCCTGATGTTGGCGCCCGTGGCAAATTGACCCCCCTGCCCCTCCCTCACTACGCCTCTGCTCGAACCACATTTGAATCTTGAACCTTCTACAATTTGCCGCATAATCCAGAGTTAAAGCTATGAACAACACTGACAAAATACATAATGCAATGAATGATCTACTCTACGGAATACCGTTAGGCCATCGTGGTTACACATTAAAATCCAGAGGGCGACAATGCGATAGTACGATGGCGACAATGAAATTGTACGATGGCGACAATGCGACAGTACGATGACGACAATGCGACAATACGATGGCGACAGTGCAATAGTACGATGGCGACAATGCGATAATACGATGACGACAGTACGACAACGCGATAGTACGATGGCGACAATGCAATAGTCATATCGTACTGTCGCCATCGTATCATGGCATTGTCGCCATCGTACTATCGCGTTATCGTACTGTTGTCATCGTATTATCGCATTGTCGGCTTCTTACTATCGCACTGTCGCCATCGTATTGTCGCACTGTCGCATTGTCATAATCGTACTGTCGCATTGTCGTCTGCCTTCCGGTACACATGCGCACATCGTATTTTTCCTAGATGGAGCCACTTTTAAAAATACTTAACAGTTCGGCATACCTTACATCAATACCCTTTCTATAACTTAATAAGAATTTGATTTCATTATAACTGTAACCTCTTTCAAGGTACATCTTTATAAAGTCATCTTTTTTGTTTCTGCAATAAGAATAGTTTGTGTACCGGAAGGCGATAGTCGACAATGCGATAGTACGATGGTGACAATGCGATAGTGCGATTATACGATGACGACAGTGCGACAATACGATGGCGACAGTGCGATAGTACGATGGCGACAATGCGACAATGCGACAGTACGATGACCACAATGCGACATCGTTCTATCGCGTTGTCTCATGGTCGCCATCGTACTATCGCATTGTCGCCATCGTACTATCGCATTGTCGCCATCGTACTATCGCATTGTCGCCCTCTGGATTTTAATGTGTAACCACGATGGCCCTAACGGTATTCCGTACTACTCAGCGTCATTGGTTAATAAGCGTTACGTTACAGCATTAAAGTAAACATCAGTTTTCATTTCCGGTTAACTAGAATAATGCAAGGGAGGCTACTTGCGTAACTTTCCAGGGATGTATAATTTGAGTTACCTCTCGTAACTGGGACCGTTTGAAACTTATTTAAAATCACATTTTGCATAATTGTATGTGGTTTAAAAATTGTAACATGCAAATCATTGAATTGTTTCAGTATTTAGATTAGTAAAAGGCAATTGTACTCGGACATGCGTGAAAAAGAGCCCCCGCTGCCTTTCGTATGCGTATTTTGAAGTTGATGAGGTCCTTCCACGCGCATAATTGAAGGGCCCGAATTAAATGTGTACTAGAAATTCCATTTTATTTACTACACGTACGAAAACAGGAGCCACCTCAACATGATAGAAACAATTCCCAGCTTTTTAGTTGTTGCTAAAATATTTTCGATTTTGTAGTGGTTTTGTTTGTAAGGAAACTGGAGTACCCGGAGAAAACCCAACATCTCTGGTATGGTGACCACCAAACAAAATTCAAAAGAAGCCTGGAGCGGGATTTAATAGAACTCATGTCGCTGAGTTGAGAAGCGCGTGTACCAACCTCCGCGGTGACCAGACATACACGTTTTGCATCCTTGATTACAATGGACAAATATGTTTAAGTGCATTTTCATATTCTGCGTTCTTAAAAAATATACTGTTTATTTCCACTTTTCAGTGATTTAATCCCCATGCGGTTACGTTATCATCTATGCGATATCTTTCTTTGTAAATTGTATTCGTCTGGTCGGTAATTACCGTTTTAGTGATGCAACTACATTAATAACATAATGGTAAAAAACAAAACAAGATAAAACTCGTGCAAAACGTAACTCATGTTTTTCATCTGCAATGTTTTGTCGTGTAAAATGTTCCATAATATCCCGATGACAGCCAACTACATATATGTACGCAAACGAAATAACTGCGGTATTTGTTGAAATGTCAACAAATAAAACTGCACATGTGCATAGATCCTTAACGCCCCAAAACTTTTTTTGTTCCCGCCTCAATCTGAAAAATAGGGTTATCATATATGGGGTAAAGGGATTAAACTAAACATGTTATAAGCTTAAGTACAAATATCTATAGATACACATTATTAATAGATCTTTGCTTATAATTATTATTAAAATTGAACTTTCGTTCTGTTATTAACTTTGTAATTAATGGCGTTTAAACTAAAATTTTGAAATTAAGAAAACGAAATTAACAAAGTAAGAAAGATTTTATTTTTGTATATGTTCGATTGTACATGAGCACATCTAGCTGTACACACATTGAAATTGACCCTTGAACTTGCGTGATTCACGAGAATTAATCAAGCGAAACTGGTGCGTGGACTTCTGCGCATGCGCAGCCAATTAACGAAAAATCGCCATCTTGGAATTTGAATGGTGCATTTATTTCATTTTCGCCGAATACATCAACAAGAAGTGCACTTTTCGCAGTTTAAGACAAGAGCTCAGTGCAACGCATGGTTCGCCAACGTGTGTTCTTTTGGTAGGCAATCGTGTATTTATCTATTTTGTACTAGAAAACTTGTTATTTGACATGCAAGAATCATATTTTTGATGTTTTGAAAAGCGTTCTTTGTTCTAACCAACTTGCAACCTTCTTTTATGGCAGCATTGCATTTGTTGGAATATTGTTGTCATTGGATTAGTTTTATTTGACAGTTTGAAATAATGTCAATATGGGCATTTCCTGACTTTTAATTCATATTCAAGATAGTCAGATCACACTCGACAGTTTGAAAGTCTTGTAATTTTCTCTCCAAACGTCTTCAGAAATTGTGCTAATATTTTGACTGGCTTTGTGATACCATTACCAAGGAATTGGGAAAGAAAATGTGCTGTCTTTGTGACCTTGGCTTTACACAGGGCAACAGATAAGATTTTGGGTCAATTAATTTTCACTGCAAGCTTTTTTAAACAATAAGTTTTTTCCCTCAAAACTATTTGTCAATTAGTTTTTTACAATTTGATCAAAACGTACATATATTTCTGTATCAGATGAGCGCTTCATTTGTTAGATATTGATAATTCTCAGCAATTTTTATTCCAATTAAGTCATTAAAAATTCACAGTGACAATGGTTGTTTGTTAATATTAGTATACATTGTATATTGACAAATGGATGATGGAGTCATTTTTTTTTCCAACCAGTTTCAACACTCCTTCCTTTCAGTCTCAGTGCAAACTCACACTGTCAAACCCTCTCCATCAATGACAAGCCAGTGGAAATCACGATGTTATTAGTTTTTTAAACACGGAATCGCAGCGTTGTTTTGAGCCGAATATTTCAGAATCGGTCACCATCTGCGCTATTAAATCTGATAGAATACTCTTCCCAAAATTGTTTCCCGACGGTTTGCGACTCGTTACGAATTGTAAAATATTTGGCGTTCATGAAAGTTTCCTTACTCGTCCGCGTTAAACAGAGAACAGTTTCAGGGTTCGACAAATCCACTCGCCCGCTCGTAATTTCGAGTAGAAATCGGCTCCGGACGAGTGAATATTCCGGCAGCGCTCGTCCTGCAGGGCGAGTGGCATTTTTGGCCGAAAAGATTAAAATGTCAAGTTTTAACACATCTTTACCAAACAAAACAACGTTTTTAATCTGCGATAACAAATTAACTGGATGTTTATTATTGCACACTGCGCTAAAATTAGTCCTTACAACCGGTGTCGTGGTAAAAAAAAATCCGCGCACCTGCATTTTCGAGTAAGAAATGTGAAAAATCGAGAGTTGACACATTAATTTATTAGAGCGTAACAAATACGATGATAACCAATAAAAAATCAC